>JBBGZY010000338.1:1532500-1560000 GCA_037952925.1 Lithobates clamitans | reverse complement strand
GATCCATCTCAGGATCAGGACTTTTATTGGAGGGGGTGGATGGGATTACCGTTTATGTTGGGCCAGCACCGCTAGGGGTAGCACTCAAATACCTAAATGTTTTATTAGGTGATGGAGAGGAAAGAGGGAGAGGAGGGTGATGGCAATAAACATGTAAATATGCCATAAAATTAGGAAGCCTTCTATAGACACCAACACATCACTAGCAGGCACTTGTCAAGTCATCACATCTACAGAGCCAGCATTCCTGATTGTCTATATAATCACTTCTATGGATCCACACACAGGAACCTGACATCGGGCTCAGCTCACAAACACCACAACAAATGTCTTTATTTTATAGAAAAAAATATATTTCAGATGAGCTTTGAAAATGACAGTCACCGAGCTGAAAATAAGAATCCTTTGTATGATGCTATAGACAGAGATATTTTCTGTGCCTGTTTTCCATAAAAGTAATAGGTGTATCATCGTGAGCTACAGAAAAGTAACTTTTAATAAATGAAGGATAGGAAGATAAACATAAGTATACTCATTAAAAAGTGACAGTTGGGATGTAAAAAAAAAAATGAAAGTCACAAAGCGGATAATAGAGTGCCTTGGGATAGTTTTAAGCACATCAGTTAAAAGTATAAAAAATGCAAAAAATTAAATCACAGGGCTCAAAAATAAAGATCCTAAACCTTTGTGAACTGAGCTTATGATGCTATAGATAAATGAAATGCATTTTATACCTGTGATCAAAGAACAATACATGATAGGTGTATCATTGTGAGCTACAGAGAAGCAACACTTTTTATACAATCTATATGAATTAAGGCTAGGAGAACAAACATAAATGTCTTGATTTTAAAAAAAGTGACAGTTGAGACAAATGAAATGTAAATGTAAAAAAAATGTAAAAATGGAAGTCACAAGGCTAACAATAGAATGCCTGAGGTTGGTGTTAAAGCTTTGTGAAGGCTGTAAGCACATCAGTAAAAAATGTAAAAAATATAAGATGACAAGAAATACCCTTATCCTTTAACTAATTGACCTACGATGCTATAAATAGGTATATTTTTATTATGTTATCAGTAATAGATTAAAAGTGTTTTGGCATCATCGTGGGCTATAAAAAAAGTAATATCAGTTCTTTTTTTACACGATTAAGGATAGAGGGAGGAAATATAAGTATCCTCATTTTCAAAAAAGTGTGACAGTTGAGTTAAATGAAATGTAAAAAAAATAGTCACATGGCTGAAAATAGGGTACCTTTGGCTGGGAATAAAATATTTGTAAATTGCCTGTCAGTTACATGGTAACATGGTAACACTGGTATAATAGGTTAGTGGTTAGGGATATGTATATAAACTTGATCATCATCATTATATATATTCATGTTTGGCCATTTCTGACATGTGTTCATTTTGTACAGGAGCCCCCTGGTACCCCATGCACACCAGATCCCGCAAGAAAAGGAAGCCATACTCCAAGTTTCAGCTAGCAGAACTGGAAGGAGAGTTTATGGTCAATGAATTTATCACCAGACAGCGGAGGAGAGAACTGTCTGACCGGTTGAGTCTCAGTGACCAGCAGGTGAAGATTTGGTTCCAGAACCGGAGGATGAAGAAGAAGAGACTTCTCATGAGAGAGCAGGCCATGTCTTTCTTCTAGACCTGTGTGGACATGTATGCACAGGAATCACAGAGAGCTGGACACATGCAAAGCCTCCAGTGCCACTAGCACATGTCTACACAGAGGCCACCAGCTAGACTGAGGGGATGTTGGAAAGCTATGGACTGCCTGATACATTCCTTCCCATGCAGCTGCTGCAGGTCTTCTTCTCCTTGTCCTCACGTGTTCTGTCATCATCTATGGCTTTGTACTTATTTCAGAATCAGCAGAACTGCCAACAATATTGGTCAGTGCACCCCCCTCCCTTTTATTAAGATGACTACCACTCTCACCCCAAATGAACTTTGTTCTGTACTTGGTGGTGAGGGACAGTGTGCTCTCTGTGAGTCACAACATACAATATGTACAACAAGCTGGAGATCTCAAGCATTTCAAGGACCTTTTTTTCCGAACTGCCCTAAATCTATCCTGCAGAAATAGTCAGAGGTGGAAAAACATTGGGTTTTTTTTCTTTCTCTGTGGGGCTGGCTGGCTCTGTTGCCTTGCTCCTCTATTGACTGACAGGCGACTGGCTGTCATGCTTTGGTGCTATTTCACATAGATGTGAATGTCTATAGGGAAAGTGAAGAACCCCTGTCATGCGATGATGGGCTCGAAGTATATTTTCCCCATCATTCATAGACTGAAGAAGTAGCATAATAATTATATGTGTTATTGAAATAACATAACCATGCAGTATTGTATTGTATAGTCACTGCGTCTATACATTTCAGAATGTGCACATTTGCTGGCATAATTAAACGGCGAGCTGTGAGCTGTGAGCTGTTGTTAATTACTCCCCAGATATATAAATATATATACAAATGCTTTTCCATGAGATTTTTCTTTATATTCATATAGGTGTATCATTGTGTATGTATATATTTATTTTATCGTATTGGATCGTGAGTCCTATGAGCTTTCAATATATAGGGTAATGAAGACAAACGTTTTTAAAAAATACAGATGTAATTAAAATACGAATACCTACCTTTCTGATAGGGAAGCCCACCACCAAGGAATAATGATCAGTCTAAAAATATATTAGGTCGCAGCCATTAATGCTATCCTAAACGACAAGGGAGAATTGTAACAAGATCCTGTCAAGTTTAATTGACACTTTAGCACTATTATACACCAAAGTAATCCTGTTTTTCTGTGAATGTTTAACGTGCTTTTTGAAGGGGAAAAGGGAGGGGGTGTAGTAATTATTAGGTTATCGGTCATTGGCGGTTTATTAAATTCAATAGGCAAAAAAACTAAAAATGCAAATTGGACGAGGGTTCACTATATAGCATAGGATCACTTCCAATTGTCATGTAATGAAGGAAGAAAGAAAGAAAGAAAGAAAGAAAGAAAGAAAGAAAGAAAGAAAGAAAGAAAGAAAGAAAGAAAGAAAGAAAGAAAGAAAGAATATATAGTTAGACTAATGCCTAGGAAGATATGAAAATATTATGTAGAGGTAATTATAAGAGTTTCCTTAAGAAAGAAAGAAAGAAAGAAAGAAAGAAAGAAAGAAAGAAAGAAAGAAAGAAAGAAAGAAAGAAAGAAAGAAAGAAAGAAAGAAAGAAAGAAAGAAAGATGAAAGGGATATCTGGGGAGATAGCAGTGTGTGGGATTTTTGTCCCCTGCAAGCTTTGCTCCATTCGTTTTATTTCAAAGGGGATTAATTTTATTGCAAACCAGCAATTTCTGGGATGTTTAAATCACCACCACGTGCTTCCCTTTACGTTCACGGTCATGGCCGGGCAGAACTGGCTAAAGGAGTCTTATTTACGACCTGTAAAGGATGGAGGCGATCCCGAGCAGGAAAAAATCCTGAATGGTACCTGCTTTTCATCAAGTTTTTTTTTTTTTTTTTTTTTTTTTTTAGCTAGCCCACACAGCTTCATTGCTGGCCTTATAAATTATGGCAGAGAAATACAGTATGAAGGGAAATAATGGATGCCTCATTTGTAATGAACAAATCACCTTCATTACTAGCTCAGTGGCTTTGCTGTGTTGCAATCCAATCCCGGGGGGATCCTATTTTTATTTTTTGTTACTGGAAGTCAAATCACTTCTGGGTATGCAATTAGATCCTGGAAGACTAATGCTGAGGCTGCAGTGCAATATCTCACTCACAAGTCTTTATCTTTCCATTCAATCTTTAGATTTCCATGTGTCAGTGGCTGATCTTCGGTGAAAGGTGCCCACATATGAAGGGGGCACACCTCACTCCTAAAGCCAGCTCATCTATTATTTTATAGAAGACTTTGGAAGGAAGAATATTATCTTACACGTGCAATAGTGTGGTCAAGTGCATTCTGAATCATTTCTATCCCCTATATGTGAGAGGAAGGCAGCAATGAAATCTGCCTTGCTGTGTGCTGGGGTAGATGGCGGTGCCTGTCCATGGAGTGCTGGCCTTCTTATAACATGTGCATTCAATTTAGGGTCTTATTAAAGGATAATGTTGACACAATTCCTACCTCACTCGATGCGGTAGGGACATAATGCTCCAGGCACGTTTGATCTATATATAGCCACGTTTATTGTGCTTAATAAGTAACAACGATCATGTACTTTATGTGATTTCGGACAATAAATACATTTATCAAATATATGGCTGCTTTCTGTTCTTCATATGTCTCATTTTCCTCATGGCCTCTACTTTCATTCAGTTCCGTGAATGATACCCTGATTTTCATTGATTCCACAAAATTCTCAGGAGGATGGATAGGAGCAAAGGTAGGTACACAATTCCACATAGTGCCCCTGTCCTAACAGAACAGGCTAGTGACAGGTCTATTGTCCTTTGCTTTAAAAGGAACATGCTGTAGCAGAGATTAGTAAATGATAAAGAACAGTAGTAGTAGTAATAATAATGTTGCCGAGGTCTTAACCATTGTGCTAAGGTCCTACCAGTGGGACGCTAGTAAGCCTTTGTTCACACTGTGGTAAAAAAAAATGACAAGTGTTTATTATTTACAGGATCTGAACGCAGTTGCATTGGGGGTTATTTACTAAAACTGGAGAGGGCAAAATTTGGTGCAACACTGCATAGAAACCAGTCTCCTGGTTTTATTGACAAAGCTTAATTGAACAAGCTGAAGTTAGGCTGGCCATACATGTTCAATTTACTTGTACAATTTCCCTTTAGATTTACCTTAAACTACGTAGTGCAAGTGCCTGCCTAATTGGATACAATTGCAATTGGTTTAGTTTTGACCTCATATTATATGATTTTTTTGTTAAATCTAAGGGAAAATTGTACAATACAATTGAATGTATGGCCAGCCTTAGAAGCTGATTGCATACCATGCACCGCTGCATCAGATTCTGAATGCACCAGTTTTAGTAAATATGTCCCATTGTTTTCAAAAGAGGCATTTGCAGAGGTGCATAAACACGTGCTGCTGTGTTCAGATCCATCAAAATCCAAAAATCTGAATGTATAAACACATACCAGAGGCAAATGCGTTCTGGACAAAAAGGACATTACCCATTTTAAAGATGTGAATATAGCTGTATCAGTACCACTGTACTAGAGATTAGTATAATAGACCATAACAAAAATGACTACTACCACAAATACTACTAATACCAAACCACAATATAAGAACATGATTATATACATAGAGAGAGAGAGAGAGAGAGAGAGAGAGAGAGAGAGAGAGAGAGAGAGAGAGAGAGAGAGAGAAGGAATATATATGAGAGAGAGAGATGAGAGATAGATAGATAGATAGATAGATAGATAGATAGATAGATAGATAGATAGATAGATAGATAGATAGATAGATAGATAGATTTTAGACAGCCACGATCAACTGCAGATAAAAAATATTTACTCAACACACTCATTCACACGTTATACTAAACACACACACATTACAGCACACACACACTACACCACACACATACACACTTTGTAACCACACACACACTACACACACATTCACACACACTACACCACACACAATACAGCACACACACTACATCACACACATTCACACACACATACACTACACCACACACATTCACATTGTATGATAATGTTAGACCCGTGTACTTTGTACATGAGACAAGCGTTTTATCTGCCTCACCCTGACCACATCATTGGCGTCATTGAGGACTTTAGCACCTATTAGTAATCGAGTTTGCAGCCTGGAAATTGCGGAAGATTTGGTCTGACAGTAAATGCGGGGGTCTGGCACAATGGTGAGCAAGGGATGAGCGCTTTTAGCGACTATCTGAGTATCACACTTGTCATTTTATGGGGCTTTTAAGAAAGGTGACTCAAGCCCTGTGCCTTCTAGTTAGAAGGTCGTAGTAAGTATGAGATCACCTCTATGTGAAGTGTCTGAGGGGCCTAAGTACAAGCTTTCTCCATCATTGTCTGTGCCCACTCACACATAACAGGGTGCTTTTTTTTAATCACAGGGTACTGACTCCAGAGTTGGATCAATAATTCCAATATATAAAAAATATTCCACACATGCAAGTTATAGAACTCCATCTACACAGTATCTGAAGTGTAAACAATGTTTATCTGATGATCATAATTCTGGCAGAACACTGATGAGACATTTGTCGCAGCAGGGGACTAAGAGGCGCTGTAGCCCCCCCTAGCAGCCACGTAGAAGAACTCCCAGCCCTGCTGATTTTTGCTGTATAATGTACCGTCTGCCTGTAATACTTCTCGATGTAAACAAGCTGACATTTTATGAATGATTCATGATTTCTTAGATTTATTGAAAACCTAGTTATGGAGGATACAGTAAAGGTTTAATTAGCATTGTCGCAGCAAATAAATGAAACTATTATACAGAACAAACATACTTATTACGTGACATCTAAATGGGAGATGTAAGTTTAAAGTGATGTCTTGCTTCCGATCTTTGATTGGAATATTTACTATGAGCCTGGCTCTATTGTATAAATTCTTCTCTCTCTCCTCTCATTGCTCAGAAGAGAGTGGATGATAGATATTTGCCAAGCAACAGGCGCCCCCAGCTGCTTTAGCTTAAAAATACTAGCTGAGCAGAAAATTCAGAGCTGAGCTGCCTTGCTAGACAGACTTCACTCAGTAGAAGACTTTCTGAAAACAGGCAAAAGTTTCTTTTACTTTATTTCCATACATATATTTCCTACTAATCTGCTTCACAGAGCTGAAACTAGAAAGCAGTAGTGACATTCAATTACATTATACAACACACACATTTTATCGGGAGACAGTTGAATGAAAAAAATAATAAAATCTGTTGAATTCATTGTGCTGTAATGACAATTTAAACACAAAATATATCATTGTTCCTGGCGTAAATGCAGTGAAAGCATGGATTAAAAAAATAGTGGGGCACATAGAGGAGCCAGGCTGGTCTATACTGGGGCAGTGGGGAAATGTGTTTAGGGTATTATGCGATAGCAGAGCAAAAGCTGTTACCATTGGAGAAGCTATTTCTAATCTGCTTTGAATAATTGTGGGTGTAATATATATATATCATTACGATATGTCTATCCATATTGTGTACATGTGTGATAAATCTATCCATCCATCCCAATTCATCATTATTTTTTCTGCTCCTCAAAGTAGCAATGCCCTATAAGTAGGAGCGCATACATTTTTAATCTATACCTATAGATACATGTAATATAAGATAGTTCACATCGCCTATATTTCGAGCGCTTTCTGGTCACAGAGAATGTCAATTCAAGCAAGTGTACGTGAATGTTATGAGGCTGATCTACTAAAGGAGTCATATTCACTCAAATAAGAATTATTTCACTATATATATATATATATATATATATATATATATATATATATATATATATATATATATATATATACTGAAATTCACTTGTCAAATCATTGCATACTTGGAGTGAGTCTTCTCTTGAGTGAACATTTTCAACTCCTTAAATCAGGCTGTATATGTTTGTATCTAACAGGATTTCATTCAGGAGTGTTGCTCTAGTGACAGAACAGATTTTATTGTCCTGCACTGCGGTGTATAGCTCCCCTTTTGTCTTTCTGTGTATGATAGCATCCTTCCCAGGCTTTCAGACCTCAAACAAAGAGCTTCTCCCATCCCACAGACATGGATTTCAACCTGAAGGAGTTCTCTACCCGCCATTAATTTTAGGGGAGACCTCGACCCTATAAAAAATATAGATAGACAGATGGGACATCTTAAATAGATAGATAGATAGATAGATAGATAGATAGATAGATAGATAGATAGATAGATAGATAGATAGATAGATAGATAGATAGATAGATAGATAGATAGATAGATAGATAGATAGATAGATAGATAGATAATTTGAATCGAAGCTTCTTTTAAATTTCAAGTTAAGAAAATAAATAGTTGCATGCTAAAAATAAGAAAATACACACAGGGAGAGTTTTAGAAACATAGAAAAATTTGGGGGATTATGGATTGTTTCATACATCAATCTCTGTCTGTCGATCTATTTATATGTTCTTTCTTTCTTTCTTTCTTTCTTTCTTTCTTTCTTTCTTTCTTTCTTTCTTTCTTTCTTTCTTTCTTTCTTTCTTTCTTTCTTTCTTTCTTTCTTTCTTTCGTTCTTTCTTTCGTTCTTTCTTTCTTTCTTAGACCCTCCTTCTATTCATCCATCAGCTCTCCCTCCTACATACAGCAGTGCTCCCTCCTAAGGAGCTAGCCTAGGACATGCTGGAAGATACATTTTAGTTAGAAAAATAGGACTCCTAGTGGGTGAAATGGGTCTGCACATTCCACATTCTCATCTATGGGACTGGCCTTCCTCCCAGTGACTCGCATGAATAATGAGCTGCTATTTTAATATTTCTCTTTTGCATCATCCATAGTTTATGCCAGCTCTAAACAATTAATAACAGCGCCTGTTATCTTGGATAACACTTGGGATATTTGGAGTGGGCGCTATTAAATACAACAATAAATAATTGGAAAGCAATGTTCTAATGTATCTATTTTTGGATGGAGACCTCGTTTTGCATTAGATAAATTACACTGTGCTGGATTTCATATCAATTTTGGCACACCATGGGGATGACACATACATGGACATGTGGATGATTGTAGTGTAGTATTAATATTCCTCGTCCTAAATATATTCCTTAGTAACCATAACCATACAACCGTGCGAACTTGTTGGGTCACCTCTCAGCACTCCTGTATGTAAACACATAGACGTAGACATATATATATATATATATATATATATATATATATATATATATATATATATATATATATATATATATATATATATATATATATATATATATATATATATATATATATATATATATAACTTAAGGCTCAGTTCAGAAACGTTTAACACAAGGATAATAATCTTTATTTTAGCCACATGACTGTAATTTTTAACTCATTGGATTCAGCTGAAAATAGCGTATTTGAAAATAAGGATACTCATTAAGGGGAGTTAGATTTGTATGTTGAACCTATTGTATATGACATTTTCATATAAAACATATATTCATTCCATTTAAAATAATACAAATACAGATAGTTAAAAAATAAACTTTGAAATTAATTACTGTTTACAGCAAATACATGACTTTACTGGTCTTCCCTGCAGCATCATTACATCCAACTCAAGTAATGTTGCCCTTAAAAAAATAGGTTCTCCCTAACAGCCCAATCTATTTATATCGGACGACCATACTGTTTTTCCCCCAGTTTCTCTCTCAAACAGAAACACAGTAGTTGGGGGAGCAGAGAGGGGGGTGGGAGCTGCGCACCCCATCTGGGGACTCCGCTGAAAGCAATAGCGATCTGAAAGGCGTAATATTTTATATTGAAACTAGAAGATCGTCGCCAAATCCAAGCAATATCGGAAGACTGCCATCGAATGTCTATGAGCATTGGATGACCCCCGACCCCACGCATTGTTCCCTGCCTGTGGGAAAAGTCCATAGAGCGCTACCTGCTTTGAAATCTTCCTATCAAGTTTTCTAGACATTTTAATGCAACTTTGCCATCAACTGCAATATCGTCAACTCTTTTGTGCAAACTAGAAAATATCTGAAGGCCCAGACTTCATACTACAGGCACATTTTTTTCTGAGAAATTCATATACTGCGTGAAATCACCTAAAATACTTCATTGCCAAAGCACAAGGAACGTCACTATAATATGTCAAGATCAAACGTGGCTAATGCACTGGTCCCTACCGCAAAGCCAGAGGTAGAAATCGTGTCAACATTATCCTTTATTAAGACATTAATTGAATGCACATGGTGCAGCAAGACCACCACCCCATGGACAGGCACAGCCATTTACTCAGCGCACACCAGAAAAAAACCTAATATATAAATATAATAGCCAAGAAAAATAAGTTTAACTTAAATAAAATAGAAATAATAATAAATAAATGTGTGTATAAATATATCTATCTATCTATCTATCTATCTATCTATCTATCTATCTATCTATCTATCTATATATATATATATATATATATATATATATATATGTATGTATATATTATATGTGTATATATATATATATGTATATATTATTATAACACAAAATGGTATGTCACATTCTATATATATATATATATATATATATATATATATATATATATATATATATATATATATATATATATATATATGAATAACAATAGTATTACTTTTTTACTTTTGTATAGTAAGGAATAATCACCATGTTATTATTATTATTATTATTGTTAGTAGTAGTAGTAGTGATGTTGCTGTTTTTGTCTTATTGTTGATTGTGTTCATTATTTTTGTAAGTAGATACATGTGTAGATAACTGATCACTTTTCTAACTGGGTAGTATTAGTGAATAATACATTAGATATATTCCTATGCTTACAGATTTATAAATATTACTTTAGATACTGGATGTTTAAAAGGTGATGTAAATGCTGCAGATTATTTTGGCAATTAGGTTGGTTAATAATACATGAAGCCTCGTGAGTGTCATAGAAAGATCTGTTCACACAGACTCGCAATATGCCCCCCTCCAATCGCACCAGATCACGTTTACTAATAGGGGGGTTATATTGTGTTTGATGCTTTTTTTTTTTGCTCCTTAGACGCAATCTGATGCCGAGTCCATTTGAAGGACCTCTAACAAAAAGGTACATTGTACAGGAGGAAGTTGTTTTCCTGGTGCAGACACGTGAAATGACTGGCTGGGAAGAAGGGATTATTGTTTTATTTTTCTTTATCCCTGACTACAAATTCCACTCCCATTCTCTCCTTTGCAGAAGTATTCCGGATGTGGCAGATCAGCCCACCCCTTGAGATCTGGCATACATTAGCTCTCCTAGCTTTCCATTTCTCCCTTGCACTCCCCCATCATAAAGGAGCAGCAATTTCCCTGCTCCTACCCCCCCCCCCCCCCCCAAAAAAAAAAGTTTGGCCATGTCAAGCCTTGATTTCAGTAGCCACATAGAAATAAGCGCTAGATGCACCAATGTAACACCTCTCTAAAAGCTATTTAGTGGTTTACAAGTCTGAGGATCTGCTAATCTCGTCAGCCTGCTGTCTACTTGTGTTTACAACTGTCTGTCTGGGTGGGAGGAGCACAGCTGCAAAGTGAAGGTCAAGTTAGCATCCTGCCTTATATGGCTTGCCATGGTCCTCCATTTTCACCCTTTTGTCACAACAAGGCTAAAGGGGAAATGCTCCTTTAATTCTGGTAAACACAGCCATAAGCTGCTATTGCCTAGCCCACTTTTTTTTGCACGAGCTGGATTGGGGGCTGTGGAGAGGCTGTGGGGATGGGAGATCTGGTTCTGTGGATAGTCTTCCTTCGAGAATTGATTTCAGCAAGCTGAATACAGCCCGTCTGCTTCTGGAGGAAAGGATGTTAACGTCACAAAAGAAAAAAAACCCAATTAGGCAGTATGTGAGCAGTGCAGTGTCCCCTGCAGAAAACAATGCAGAGCAATCGGTAAGGCAAATGCATACACTATATGCTCTTCTCGTTTTTGTCTTCAATCTGAAAAGCAATATATTGAGATGGCATAGTGAGGGGTGATCACCCAACACATAGCGCTTTCTGCAGCACACACACTGCTCTCTCCTTGAAAATAGACATATTGATGAATACTAATATTTTCCCCAGTCCCTAAGCTGTCAATGCCCCATGCTGTTATCGATTTGATCACAGATCCAAAGAAAGACTGTTTATGGTAATGTGTTGGGCCTCTTTGACAGATGGTAGGGGATGTCTGAGTAGAAATCTTTTATTATTTTTTTTAATGATCTGTTATTTATCCTATAGAGCATATATATATTCTGGTAGCTTTTTATTAATATAGCAATTGGCCCTACACCTATGAGCTAATCTTTACTATACCCTTTACTAATCCGATTACATATGGCATGAATCCCCCTTACTAAATAGCAGACAGGCTAGCTTGTATGAAATCAATGGCTGCTTGATTTCATTTTAAACAGGGGAGGTAGGTTTAAAGTGGCCTGTTCTTCAAGGGAAGCATTGTTAGACGGGGTATGGCTTGTCTGTCTTGTACATGGTATTAATGAACAGATCTGGCCCGGACTGTCTCTAAAGCTGCACTTAATCTATACAATCTGTGCCGGAATACCCCGCTCTCTCCAGATGTGTTGCTGAAGTTCTTGCATTACAGTCATTGCTCTATATGGAATATGTGCCTTGGTTCCCATCGTTGGTGGATTGGCCACAAGGGCCAGCTCGGTTTTGTCTATGGGAAGCTCGATTGGCAGGAAGGGGCCTGGGTTAGGGCCCCTTTATTAATCTGCATCTATTGTAGTCGGTACTCTAGATATCAGTTGTAGAAGCTTTCTACTAATGATACTTTTTTTCCTGTAGCCACAAGGATTATTTTGTATTCTTTAATGATGCCTTTGCAATATATATATATTAGGAATTTGGGAACTGTACCATTATTTGTTAAACTTGCCGTTGTGTACTTAAGGCAACAAACGGTTTTCTGGGTGCTGGAGAGCTATAATAGCATGGTAACCACCCACAGCCAGGTGTGCTAGCCCACCTACTTAAGAAAGTCAAGCTTCAGCTGTGTTTTAAAAAGTTGCACTATTCATTTGTTCATTGATATCTTTTTTTATTATTCTTCATGAATGACGTTATACCAACACTTTGGATCAATAAGCGTTTTTGTACACATGTTGCACGTTTAGGAGAGTTTAACGTTTTTTTCTGCCAGTAGGCGTACCTCAAAAACGCAAACCACAAGGATTTTTTTTACTGACTGTAGGCGCTGAGCTTAAAAATATGCCTCCAAACGTCCTAATGTGCATGGACACATAGGATAACATGAGCTGCTTCTGCAGACAAAACACACAATACATGTAGATGGATAGCTTTTATTTGTGCATATACCAAGATCTGGTCTGCGTGGTGTTTTGTTTATTTCTGAAATATAGAAAAATGCTAAAGTTTTGTCTAAATTAACCCCACCAAATGCACAACAGCCATCCTTTCAGCTGCTGACACTTTTCAGCAATGGCCTAATTATTGCATTCCTTGTGATATACAATAGAACTATGGAAATCACACCTATTGAAATGTAGAATCAGTTGCAGGGAATTATTTTGATCACCTTTGTCAAAAAAATGGAATTGAATAGAAGGATTTGAGTAGTTGGGTACACTATTGGAGAGTACACCTTGGGAGTATTTTACTTTATGGTATTGTGTTAATTGCTTCGACTTGTCCTTATCAGTTCTACAAAAACTTGAAGACAAAAATTGAAAGCTGTTGGGGGGGAAAAGCAGATGATTTATTATAAAAAGAGGAGATTTGACTACAGCGAAAAGTCCCAGTCTAGCTGTGAGACTGTCTCCATGGTGTGATCCATTTGTCCTCCAAGAAATGTTACTTTTCTCTAATTGAAGCAACTAATTCAGTGGCCGATTCATTGGAGATATTTAAACAGTTTTAAAAATAGTTTTCCGCTACTGTCACAATATTTACGTTTGCGTCTTTAAAGAGAACTGTCAGGAGGATTAACTGATAACTGCCAAATTTTTACAGTTTGTTTATTTTATCATTTATTAATTAAAGATTTTTGAAACACTTCGCCCATCAGGCAAATAAATTAGTGGCAATTATACCTTGGGAAAAGGAGACGCTTTTTGTACTGTTGGGGTATAATTTTCTGCTTATCTTAATGATTCCATGTGGTATTGAACTCTTTTTGCCCCTGCCTTCCCTGCTCTTGTTTACATTTTCTTGTTCCCTCTTCTTTCTTTCTTTCTTTCTCTTTCTTTCTTTCTTTCTTTCTTTCTTTCTTTCTTTCTTTCTTTCTTTCTTTCTTTCTTTCTTTCTTTCTTTCTTTCTTTCTTTCTTTCTTTCTTTCTTTCTTTCTTTCTTTCTCCCTCTCTAGCTCTCTCCCATCCTCCTCCTCTCTCCCCCCTCTGCCCCCCCCCCTCTGTCTCTCTTTATTTCCCCTTCTGTCTCTCTCAACCTCTCTCTCCCTCTCTAGCTCTCGCCTTCCTTCAACCCTCTCTCTCCCTTCTGCCTCCCTCTCTAGCTCACTCCCAACTCTCCCCCCCCCCTCTCTTTCTCTCCCCTCTCTCTGTCTCTCCTTCTCTAGCTCTCTCCCTCCCTCCTCCTCTCTCTCCCTCCCTCTCTCTGTCTTTCTCTCTCTCCTCCGCTCCCCTTCCCTCCTTTCTTTATTTTCACCCCGTCCACCCTCTTTGCTCAAATTATATTATTTTTAAACGTCCCCATACCTACATCATTCTTAATAGCATTAATGCTATGTATTACAGGCAATGTGTGAAATCAGTCATTCTATAGAATGATTAGGCAAAATGGGGAATTTTACACATGCCTGTACTTTACAAGTCTATACATTATGAGCAATTTCAAACCACGAATATAACGTATGACATATATATAAAAAATTATTATTATTATTCTTACAGACAATGTGTGAAATTTACCATTTAGACACATTGATATATATATATATTCCTACTTGATCTATTTCCCCACTGTACACCTCTGCCCTTTTTCATCTCCACCTAAATAAGTATACATATATACATTTCTTCTGGTCATAGTAATCATTGTTTCTAGGGTTCACAGTCTATTGGCAAGTACTCTAACTCTGATTGCATTACATGCACGCACCCACAATTTCTGTTAATCCTCCCCCTTTCCACATCAGTCTCTCAACCTTCTTTTCTTTCTTATCACCTACCCCCACCCCCCCATTTCCCCTTCTCCATCCCCACCAGTTTTTTTCTTTTTGACTCAATTTCCCCCAGGTTAGTTCCCCCCCCTCTCTTTCTATCCTACTCTTTTTTTTTACTCTCTTTGCCCCCATCCCCTTCTCTTTTTAAGATCCATTTAAATGTATCTCAGCCTTTGGGGGACATTAATATTTTCTACACGTATTCCACTTGTGGCTACTCTGCTGCAATTCTGGTTTTCTTTTACACTCTGGCGGTATTTAGTAATCTTTGTTTATGGCTGTGGGATGCAGTTGTTTTGATGTGCCCAAGACTCATACTTAGGAAGTAATTACGGTACTGGATTGGTGAGGGAAACATCTACTTAAAAGCATCTCACAGACAAGCAATAAAACGGAAGAATGTTACAGATAGAGTTGCTGGATAGTGAAAATTATAAATATTTACTAACAGGTCTTTTTTTCGCCTGCAGTGCTGTAGTTGTATACCAGTGTAGAATGCAGCAAACCTGTCTGGACATGGAGATGAGCTATGCAATCATTACAAACCCTTGACTGCACCAGTTGCACCCATGAATATATTAGGATATTGGGAAATGCATGTTATGGCCATACCCTACATAGTTTTTATTTAGAATAACTGAGTGGAATATATATAGATATAGATATATATATCTATGTATCCATATCTATATTTTATATATATATATATATATATATATATATATATATATATATATATATATATATATATATATATATATATATATATATATATATATATCTAGATATATATATATATCTAGATATATATATATATATATATATATATATATATATATATATATATATATATATATATATATATATATATATATATATATATATATATGTCGATGGATAGATAGATAGATAGATAGATAGATAGATAGATAGATAGATAGATAGATAGATAGATAGATAGATAGATAGATAGATATGTGTGTGTGTGTGTGTAACCCTGTTTATTGGGACTTGCTTGGTACTAAGCCAAATGTGATTTGCTTTTAACAGTGATATTTTGCTCTCTACTCATATGTAACATCAAATTATTACTCAATTGCTCACAGAGAAACATAAAAGATTAGCTTACCCCCCCCCCCCTTTCTCCCCCTCTTTCTCTCTCTCTCCCCCCTTCGCTCTCTCTGTCCCCCTTTCTTTACAGGCGTAGGGTATACTCATTTCAGGCACAAAAAGTCAGAAAAATATGACGATAAGAGATAGATAGATAGATAGGTAGATAGATAGATAGATAGATAGATAGATAGATAGATAGATAGATAGATAGATAGATAGATAGATATCTCACATCCCATTCTTTCTCCCCCCCTCTCTCTCTCTCCCCCCTTCGCTCTCTCTCCCCCCCCCCCCCCTCTTTACAGGAGTAGGGTATAATCATTTCTGGCACAAAAAGTCAGAAAAATATAAAGATAAGAGATAGATAGATAGATAGATAGATAGATAGATAGATAGATAGATAGATAGATAGATAGATAGATAGATAGATATAAAGACCTTGGGCAATAATTGTATAAATGAAATCAATAATTATTCTTATTAAAAGATGAACTACCAAGACCGATATTATATAAACTACATCAAAATACCTATTTTTTTTTTTTAAATAATCTAGTGAGTGAATTTTCTGACTGAAAAATGATATAGTTACTTTAGGAATCGATACATACAATACAGCACATGACACCTGCCTATAATTATTATTCATTCCTACATCATGTTACTCTGATTTTGTTTTTACCTGCATCTATACTATTGTGTCTACATAGATTTATTCGACAATAGTTTGAGGACATCCATGCAAACGCTGCTAAATTGCGTGCTCAGAGGATTAACTCAGAACATTCCCACAATATCTTATTTTTCTTTTCAATGTACTTAAAAGATGAAATTCACAAGGCACAATAGAGAAAAGGCTATGGTGGCTAAACATTTGATTTTATATGCCTGTGTGTCTCCAGTGTGCACTTGGGCTATAGCTGTGTTACTTTGTCTTTGGGGGTTGGGGAGCCTAAAGAAAATCCCAGACTGCTGCTCTATTCAAGGTTTTATGATGGTCAGGAAATTGACATTGGTCAAATTCAAGTGCTCTGACTCCCCAGCTGTCTCTACAGCAAACGTTGCAGTCAGCTCTGAAATCTTTTACTCTAACATGGTTTAGCAGCATAGCATAGGTCAACCAGCCTAAGTGATCACTTATAATGTAAGGTACCATTCTACTACAGCCATTACTGGGAAACATCAATACACACTAAAAGCATGGTGGAATGGCAGGCTGTAACTGGCAGCTATTGTTCTGTCTGATGTTCTTTCTTTCTTTCTTTCTTTCTTTCTTTCTTTCTTTCTTTCTTCTTTCTTTCTTTCTTTCTTTCTTTCTTTCTTTCTTTCTTTCTTTCTTGGGAACTTATTTTATTTTTCACATCTTTCCAGGCATTAGTCTAACTATATATCACAGATTCAAACATATACATCATGTCCGATATATATATCGGACATGATGTACGCCTAAGCTCACAAGTAGATAAGTATTAATATTGTAGCTGCCTGTATTGTGGATGTGGGACTAAAGGAAGTAACGACTACCATAAACAATAGCTTACGGTTATTAGTTTGTATCAGGTCTATGAAATGCCAAGTAAAAGCACAAGTGACACTTTAATTAAAAGTTGTGCGCTGCGGGCTACTTTCTCAGCGTAAAACAGGTAAATTGCAACCCTAATAATAAAGATGATTTTTGCGAGATGGAATCAGGGTTGTAGATTTGCTGGTTCTACATTTACGCTTGAATTATGTTTCCAACAGGATGTTTATATTCTGGATATGACACAATTTGATGATAAAAAAAATGGAATTACGTTGTAATTTTGTAAAGTATAAACTCCCACGCGGTACAACCCGCCTTGCCCAGCATTGCTGTCTTTATGATTCATGATTTTATTTGTTTTTATTCAATATTAGCATTCAGAATCTATAAATGACCGAGTGATATGAGTGTGTTTTTTTTATCAGTGTAATTTTTGTTATTCTGTAATTTGAAAAATATGGGGAAATTATATTTATAAGATAGAATGCCTTTTATTGAAGCTGGAGGTAGATGATTTTTCTATGTATCTATCTATGTATCTATGTATCTATCTATCTATGTATCTATCTATCTATGTATCTATCTATCTATCTATCTATCTATCTATCTATCTATCTATCTATCTATCTATCTATCTATCTATCTATCTTCGGCTTGATTTTTTTTAAGAGTATAGTGCACATAAGGAACAAGTATATCGAGTATATTACTCGTAGATGAGTGATATTTAGCTAGACCCATTGTGAGGACTGATGCAAACTATTGTAAAATAAATGACAAACACGTTACCGCCCTGTAAAATGTATCAAACTCAATTTTTAATAAAACCTAGGATAAACCTAGACTAAAGGACCCATATTAAATTCCAACAGCCAATCGGTTTAAAGAGGAACATTCTCTGGGTTGAATTTCCCCCAATCCGATTGGCAGATTGAAGGGAAGCTAAGGTCACTTGTCTGGCGAGCCTTTACAAAAAAAAAAAATCATATGAGCAGAACTTTATTAATTATATTTGTTATTGTGTTTATAAAGTCGTGCATTCAGTGGACGCAATACTAATAAAAAATAACAATAAAACATGTATAAAGCTGTGAAATGGTTGGAGAAAGGCCTCAAGGGAAGACACATACACATATATGTGTGTGTCTGTGTGCCTTCCCTACTTGGAAAAGAGCTACTTAGCAGCCCTGCGTATTTTCAATTTTTCTTGAATTATGTGTTAAAAAATGTTCCATGATGGGGTTTTTTTTGCTTTAAGCTAGTACTCCATTATAGCAATAGAACCTCATTTTTTTTTCTCTGCAGTGCCATGCAGACAAGTCTCTATAAGAACTGATTGTTCTTAATATGGGCAGAGAGCTTGGTCCTGCTAGCTGTCTGGCTTTACAATATCATTAATTTTACCACACAGAGAGTGGCCAGGGTAGTTTTCCAATAAGGCTTAGCTGCTTTACAAGTGCCTGTAATGTGACTGGACAAGAGCTGCCCCGGTCTCCTTCTAGGTGTGGGATGAACTTTGTGTCCCCGCATTTTGTCATGCTAAGCCTGGCTTATCATAAAGGTCCCATACCTCCAGTGAGCTGATTTATTCTATAGCTGACATAAAACAATATCTACAAGGAGGCAATTAGTTATTGAAAGAAGCATGTTAATTACCTTCATATTGGGCATATACCCCCCCCTCCTCCCCTCCTATATGTAACATCAATAATATACAGATGTGTAGGCTCTGTGCTTAAGCTGGATTTTACAAATGTTTAAAGACTTGCTGACCCCAAAACCTGTATTGCCCCCCAGCCAGTGCATTTGATCTCTCCAGAAAAAAAATCTTTGCAATGTGTCCCCCTCAAAGTTGAAGCATTAGGTGGGAAATATAAGAGTTGACCTATTTCTAGTGAGTGCAAATCCCCGTGACAGGGGAGCAAAATCTAGAAAGCAGAGACCAAATTGCAAACTTCAAAAAGCCACCACCCCCCCACCCCAACCCCCCCCCCCCTCTTTCCCCTTTCTCCCTCCCCAGCCACCCCCTGAAATGATCCTTACTCTGCCTTTCCTTCTCAATGCACACAAGGGGAGTGCCTAAAAGAGAGAAAAAAAGATGAATACAAATCTGCAATTGATTTTCATAATGTTTCTGCGGTGTTTGAAAACCAATCGTTTTTGAACCTCTCTCAGATCTTACCTAAGTGAACCCTCCTACGCTTCTAAGTGCTCGCAACTGATATATGGCGATATCTACTTGGGCATCACGTGCTCCTGGGGAGAGACTAAGACGGACAGCGCGTCATCCAGCCTTCCCAAATTTTTCCCCCTCTGCAGATCGACTCCAAAACATCTATCTATAGAAGCCAGAAAGGGAGAAAGATGTTTAACTCGGTCAACCTGAGCAACTTTTGTTCGCAAACGCGCAAGGAGAGGAGTACAGAATTTGGAGACCGGGGAGGCTGCGCTTCCAACCTGTACCTCCCCAGCTGCACTTATTATGTCCCCGAATTCTCCACTGTGTCCTCCTTCTTGCCCCAGGCCCCTTCCAGGCAGATCTCTTACCCCTATTCCACCAACCTCTCCCAGCCTGTACGGGAGGTCTCCTATGGTCTAGACCCCTCCAGTAAATGGCACCCTAGAAGCAATTACGCCTCCTGCTACCCTGCAGCTGAGGATCTCATGCACAGAGAGTGCCTCCCTCCTTCTTCCAGCATGACCGAAATGCTAATGAAAAACGAAAGCGTGTACAGCCACCACCATCACCACCACCACCATCACCACCCCAACTCCAACCACCCCTCCACAGGATTCTACACCAGCATGAGCAAGAACACGGTGCTGCCCCAGGGATTTGACCGCTTCTTTGACAATGGCTACTGTGGGACTGACCCCCAGGCTGAGGATGGTGCCCCCACCAAGAACGACTCCAAGCTGGACACTGACCCCCAGGCTGGTGCTCTGTCAAGCGGAGCTGAGCCAGGGCTGGACCCGGAAGATGAGGAGGAGAACACCAACCCTGGATCTTCAGCCTCATCCTCCTCTGTCACCAACAAGGAGACCAGCAAAGGCAGCAGCAACTCCAGTAGGTAGAGCTGTGTGAGCCATGTCCTAGGAGCAGGGGAGGTGCACAGGGGGGTGAGCCCGGCGTTTTGTCGGTCACATTTTATGTGGAGTTTTATAAGCATTCAAAGGATTTTATTAAACCTACAAAAACTCTTTCTTCCAACGAGAGGGGGGGATTTTACGATGGGAAAGCTCTTTGGGGGAGAGAGAGAGAGAAAGAGCAAAGAGAGAAGCTGTAGTAGACAGAGGCAAGGAACACACAGACAAACAGATCTCCATTGATGGGGATGCAATTTAAGGATGGGGTTTTGCCAGGCGTCAGATGGAAAGGCTGAAGAGCTAACGCTTCACTTTGATCATGAACTTTTCAGGGGCATTTTAGACGGTTTTGTTTGTGCTCTGTGGAGGTGAAAGGCAATTGGGCAGAACGTAACCTTGGCAGTTTCCTGTGCCTGCATTTCACAGCCCTTTCCTGCTGAGTTCCCCATTCAGGCATTTTTCTTTTCTCGTAAAATCTTCTTTTTTATTCAGCACAGAATATAGCCTATAGACAGGGCTCCTTTAATGCCTCTGCGTCAGTTTAAAGCATGAGGGCTATTGAATGTGCTTTTAGCTTGTGTTTGTGTCTGTATTCTACTAACAATGGTGCCATGCCACCACAATTAGATTATTGCACATTTTCTGGGCAAGTATCAACCTTTATTTCCCCTATATTTTTACCCTTAATTCCACTGTCTCTACATTGCATGATGGCCCTAATCTGCCCATAATACTATAGTGGCACCCAGTTCTTGACCATGCTAACTTTCACAAGCACAGCTAAAAATAAAATAACAATTTTTGGTGTATGGAGAGGTATTATGTGCCTATGAGTGCTCAATGTGATTATACAATTATGTTCCTGGAAAGCATAGTCTGCTTTAATTGTGATTATACAATTATGTTCCTGGAAAGCGTAGTCTGCTTTAATTGTATTGTAGGGGAACACAGAGCCTACTCTACGGTATTATCTGTGCAATTTGTCAGTGTGTGTGTGTATGTGTGTGTACAATGTGCACACACAGGCATACAGATATCCTGATTTTATCTTTATATTCATTCTATCTATCTATCTATCTATCTATCTATCTATCTATCTATCTATCTATCTATCTATCATCAGCTTACACACAGAGACAAACACACACACACCAACACACTATCTATTAATATTAGACCAGAATAAATACTATTTAATATAGTAGCATCATGCATTTATTCATCTAAAATATTAATGTGCGAGGTCAAGCTAATTTTTTATTATGTATATAATTCTGTGAAATAATATATATATATATATATATATATATATATATATATATATATATATATATATATATATATATATATATATATATATATATATATATATATATATATATATATATATACAGATAGATCGCTAGATAGATAGATAGATCGCTAGATAGATAGATCGACAGATAGATAGATAGATAGATAGATAGATAGATAGATAGATAGATAGATAGATAGATAGATAGATAGATAGATAGATAGATAGATAGATAGATATTATACAGGATTTGCTAATGTAATTAGAATTGAGAGCTACGTTAGATGATATTAATGTACAATTTGTAGAGTCTTGACAAGTGATGTTGTTTGCGTTATTTTTTTGTTTTGTTGTTTGCTTGTTTTTTTACATGTACTGTTTTTTGTTTTGTTTTTATATATCCTTCTCAAGGTGCCCCCCGTACAAGGAAGAAGCGGTGCCCCTATTCCAAATTCCAGATTCGAGAGCTGGAAAGAGAATTCTTTTTCAACGTCTATATAAACAAGGAGAAGAGGCTACAGTTGTCTAGAATGCTGAACCTCACTGACCGCCAGGTTAAAATATGGTTCCAAAACAGGAGAATGAAAGAGAAAAAGCTAAGCAGGGACCGTCTGCAATACTTTTCTGGAAATCCATTGCTGTGAACTTGCTGCTTGAGCCCTTTACTCATGCACTGTCCTGGTCTGAGAGGATCCTTTGCCTTCAGTCCTCCATCCAGCTAAGAAGCCCCTTTCTGTTACATATTTGTACATGTACATTCTTATTACCAAGTAACAGAAGGAGCTGTATGAGGAGCACTTGGTAAATAACTGAAACCATGAAGGGACTGAATACACAACTGACTTCTTTTTTTTTATTTAAGTAAACTGCTGGAGACATGGATCTCTTCATTTTGCTAAATCATTGATTTCAGAGAACTTGCAGCTGTGAAAACAGTCTTTATCCACGCTATTGTTTGATAGACGTTGAAGACGCGCCAATCACAATGAAGAGAGTGGCCAAAGTTTCTATGAATCTATGAATTGTGTTATTTCTGCTGTCATGGTTGCCTGCCTAAGAATGTGTGAGTGTCATTGAGTGTATGTACATGTAAAATGGCTGTTTTATTTTCCATTGCTGTCAATGTACGCTTTCCATACACCCCAAGTACACACAGTCAAGCCATGTTTTCCTTCCAAGGGGCTGATGTATCAGATGTATCAATCTATTTGTTATCCTTTCCTTCAAGCAAACGTGCAATGTACGTTTTACACCCTGGTAACAGACCTTGGAAACAGTATTATATATATATATATATATATATATATATATATATATATATATATATATACTCCTCTGTGTGTGTGTGTGTATTTATGTGTAGTGTGTAATATATATATATATATATATTCATACACATATATATGGTACACAAATGCCATATTCGTTTGCATACCCTATGGTTTTAAAAGTGAGTTTGTGTGCATGTTCACATACACACATTACACGTTATGCATTCCAATAAGGCATTCATGTATATATGTGTTATATATATATATATATATATTTATAAACACACATACATATACAATACCTGGCTGTGCAGTGTGCATTAAGGTCAGTCTAATTGTAATCCAGCCTACAGGTCTTGTGTGTTTTGTGATTTAGAATTTAATCACAAACATTATGTATGTATATATATATATATATATATATATATATATATATATATATATATATATATATATATATACTGTATTTATGAGTGAGCATGTCGCTAAGTTACTAATTTCTCAGCTGTGTTCACTTCAAACCCTGTCCAGTCAGATTTAAGAATGGACTTCAGCAAAGGTGGTTGGGGGTTTGAGGTGAACAAAGGTTGTGGGGAAATGACTTTTTTTTAATAAATGATTGTCAGGATATGTGTGTGAGGGCTTCCATATTGGTACAGTCTCGCCATATTATTCATTGTAATCACAACTCTCAAACCCCAATGGGGTCACAGTGTTATGGGAGGGACTCGGTAAATGTTTGTGTTTTTCTTACCCAAGACTAGAACCCTATGTGGATCAGTGCAATACAATGCGAATAATTCGCATGAATTCCATATATCATTCTTCATATTCTTATTAACTGCCCATTAGTTGGCCCAAAGATAGTAGCTGTAACTTCTGTCTCTTCCCATTGTAATTAGCCCTTTTCATATTAGCAGGAAAAGACAGAGAAAGACTTTCTTTTTTGGGTTCCTTTTTTCTAATTTATATGCAGACCTAGATAGGGTTACATTTTAACTAGAATCTAAACATTGTAATACACAAAAGCACAACTGTTTCATTCAAGGTATACAGGATCATAAATATAATTACAAAAAAAAATTGGATCAAACCACAAATCAGTTTGTTGATGAACAAAGTCTACAACTTACTGGTAATGTTTCATGCATGTATCATTCTGTGTAAATGAAATAAATGACACCTATTTGTACACACTGTCATGAGGTTTTCTTCCAGTTCACATGTGGCCAGCAGGACAAGAGGCCCATGTCAGCGGCCTGTGTGTGGTACCTACCATATAAGGGGGCCAACAGAACCAGTCCTTGTGTGCTCGATGGTGCTGGAAACTCCTACAATACCATTATTTATTTTATATGGAAGAAGGAGAAATGATCTCACGGCTGTTCTATATGCCAAAAAATATACAAAATCTCTAGAGCAGAAAGCATCAGCTAATGTCTCCAAATACTGTTTGGTGGATGACTGGGTCATTGTGTAAGCTTAAAAAAGATAATATTTCTCATAACCTTCTCTGAAAAGGGATAGGACTTCACAGATGGAAATGTTTGTCATGGGTGACACTGAGAATTTAATTTTCAGATCTATCTATCTATCTATCTATCTATCTATCTATCTATCTATCTATCTATCTATCTATCTATCTATCTATATATCTATTATATATATATAATTTATTTTTATTTTTTAGGCTACATTATTTTTTTAGGCTACATCACTACATTGAGAATGATCACAAAAGCAATTGTGTGAATATTCACTTCCCAGTCATGCGAAAAGAAAATCCATGTCTGCTTAGTTCAACTACATATGATTGGATAATTTAAGTAAATACACAAGTGTGTGTGTGTATATATATATATATATATATATATATATATATATATATATATATATATATATATATATATATATATATATATATATATATATATATATACATATACATATGTGTGTGTTTGTTGGATACAGATATACATCACACGCAATAACAAACTACCTAAACTACTGACAAAATTGCAATATAGCTGGTAGAAGATACTATAGAAACTATTTTTCCTCTGTTGTTTTTCAAAATCGTAAATACAAATGGACGACTTCTTAGGTGTTTATACACAATCATACACGTTTATATGTGTGTGTGTGTATAGATAGATAGATAGATAGATAGATAGATAGATAGATAGATAGATAGATAGATAGATAGATAGATAGATAGATAGATAGATAGATAGATAGAAGATATATCTATCTATATATAGATAGATAGATATATCTATATATATACAGTCATTGCTTTTTTTGTCATTGTGTGGCCTTTATTTTAACCAGAGAAAGTCAAGGTGATTCACACTGGAGTTTTGTCCAATTATTATCTATCTATCCAGCTTGCTATATCCTCCCACGTTAATCAGCTCCTATCTTTTGGCAAAACACAGAAATATTATCTGCCTCCATTTAAGACTGAAAAATAATAAAATGTCACTAGCAGAGTCCAAATGTACAGGAGCTAATTCCCGTAACAGCTGAGGGTGCAGTGACAAAGGAGAGCAGTCTAGACAATGTCATAAAGGCTGGAGCAGTAAACAGCTTATTTTTTCTTAATGACTCTGTGGGACTATAGAGGAAGACTTCCGCTGTAAACAGTAAACAAATAGGAAAGTGTCTGTGGGGGGATGAGAATGGGAGACCCGTCCAGGTCTATGCCTGTATGTAGTTATTTTCTTAGGGCTTCAACTGAAGTTACTTACAAAAGAATCTGGAGGGCTAGTTCAAAGTTTCCCTGAGCTAAAATGGAATGTTAGCTGTAAAACCCAAGTTTATAGACCATGTGGGAGTTTACAGCATAGTGAGCAGCAGTGCCAAGAAGGAAAGTGAATTTAACCCATTGTAGACTGTGCTCAAACCATTCCTAGTTCACTGCCTTTAATGGTCCTTTCTTTTAATGGCAACAGATAGTTAATCAAGATTTGGGTTGGCGAAAAAATATGAAGATTGAAAAAAAATTGAGAACTTCAAGTGAGCAGATCTCTCTTGTTACAAAGTTTTCTGCCTTGAGGTACCAGTGATGGAGAAAGGGTGGGCATCACTTTAAAGAAAATGGAATATCATATTGAAGGTATATAAAACAAAAGTGTGGATTTCTGCTCCTGATTTGGTGTCTGGTTAATCAGCGTCATGAAATTTATAAAAAAAAGTGAATATTACTTGTCGTTGAACTTCAATAAAGTCAAGTCCATTACCCAGAACCCTTTGTAATAAGCTGGAATCAGGGTTAAAACTCCAGTACTGGTCACATGAGCTGGAGAGTGCATTTTAAATATGCATGTTAAACCAAAGGTGGTGTTTATAGAACATAACATTAAGCTGTTTGAAGGAGACGTTAATGTTACTAATAAGTGTACATGAATGGCGCAGGATTAAGATACGATCATTTTTTATTATTGTTATGAATCGTTTGATATGTTAAGGGGCGAAAGTTATTGGAACTTTGTTTAGCATAAAACTTTTACTAGTTTTTGCCCGTTTAATTCCTAGTAGCTCACACATTGAATATCCAAAGGAGAAAAAAAAGTCTCTAGCAAGCCCGCCTATCAATGGGGTAATAGAAAAGAAAAAAAAAACACTTGGCCATTTATTGCAGGACTGGGTGAGGTAGGGTGGGAAGTGGCTGAAAAAAATGTACTTAATAAGCTACAAGCTAATTGCCAGGGACTTCCTTTGTGACGTACAAAACACCAAACACATCATCAAAAATCTGTTTCCCATTCCTGCCTGTTATCCCCAACAACTTCTCTAATAGAGCTGCAGATTATTCAGTTGTGAGAAGTTACAGATACTTTTTGGAAAGTCTAGAGAACTTCTAATTGCCCCTTTTTCCCTGCAGGCAAAGTAAGCACAAGGTGTCACACGTTACTCACTTGACTATATTGTGACGTTAGTACAGGCTGAGTAATAAGATGATGTCTCTATTGATGGACAGTCTGCCTTTCCCCTGGAAAGCCCACTCAGACGAAACAGCACTTATATTAGGAAGGCTGGTAGGTACACACGAACAAAGGCGCACAAAGAGGGGCGCATACGCACATATGCAAGCACACATATATGTAAGCACACCCACATAAACACACTCGTTATTAGTCTTTGGCTAAGTGCTTAGAAGTTGCGATACTTAATAATTCATAGCCCCCTTCACCCCCACCCACACATTCATCTATTCATTCACTTTCAGAAACTCAAGGGTTGTGAAGTTGTGGCACACACATGCACACTTATTAGGGGAGTTGCAACCCACACACACACACACACACTCCTTCATTTATTCACTTTCAAGTCTCAAGCTCAGGAGTTGTGAGTA
>JBBGZY010000338.1:1497500-1527500 GCA_037952925.1 Lithobates clamitans | reverse complement strand
TAAAATCAAATTATATATATATAAATATATATGCATATATGCATATATATATATATATATATATATATATACACTTGTGTACATACACCACACACACACACACACACACACACACACACACACACACACACACATATATATATATATATATATATATATATATATATATATGCACAGTGCATGTGTGTGTGTGCATATAGTCCAGGCAAAAAAGGGGTGGAGTACCCAAGGTACATTTGCAATGGGTGGGTAGCCTAGAATTGCTGTAAATCCTATAAATTGATATGCTACCACTGAAAATAAAATAAAAAAAGAAAGCGAAATAGAGATCATATAAAAACAGGTTTTCTCATTTTATCATCAATAAATTAAAAAAAGAAAAGAAAGTGTCCACACTAAATTTTTATCCCTGGTTTATAAATATAATGTGAAATTTTCTTTACTTACCATAAACCCAAACGATTTCTCGCAGACAGTTTTAAAAGTCTATGCAACTAACACAAATAAAGGCCATAAACCCTCAAATAGTTAAGGAAACCAAATGGCGTCTGGAGTAAAGAGTTTTACTGTTTTCTATAGGTGAAGTGAACACGCCATATATAGTTTTAGGGTCTAGGCCAGCGGAAACTTGTCTGTGTTTTCACAAAAGAGGATCGTGAACTACCCACCAAAACTACAAGGTAAAAAGCTGCATATAATTAACTTTTTTACTTAGATAGGTCTGAAATTCTTCATATTTCTTTCAATGCATAGGCAATACACTTTGCCATAGCCAGGAGTCAGGATTTTGGTAGGAAAAAAAATATTTTTTTGGCAAGAAATGCACATTGCTCAACTTGGCGTTGATGGAGCTGAGTGTCCTTGAGACAGATTGAGGGAAGTCTAGCACTAATTGTTTTTGTATGTTCTTTCTTTGCTGCTAATTTCAACCATGGCAAGGTAAGCAGCAAAATAAACCTAAACAGCCCAACGCATTTTTTGTATTCTGGGATACATATGTATACCTAAGTTGCAAACATTTTCGCTCCGGCCTAAGAAAATACAAATTGTACTATTAGAACTCAAGAACAAAGGCATTCCTTAAACATTCGTGCGTTTTATGACTTTATGGAGGGGTTTGAAAAGGAAATGCATGTCGCACAAAGGAAAAATAACTGAATAGTAACTTAAATGCAGAAATTCAGGTGTTTTGGGGAAATTAAAAAGCAGTCCTCTTTTATAAGTTTAATAAGTTATCATAAGCTTAATAAGTTATCATACTGTTGCATACTTTGTATTACTCATGCTTATGTATTATTTTATAAAAAATCTATATCATGGATATAATTATATTACACATAAATAGACAGGCTTTTAAATTAATTTACAAAAAATAGTAAAAAAGAAAAAAAAAATCTGTAGAAATCAACATTTGCACAACTATGCTTGCATTTTTTGTATTAGTAACTGAAACAGTAGCCTAATTAATAAACTTAGTCCTAATAAATGAGCATTAAGCAATGCATAACAATGGTCATCGTGAGATAATTACACTGATGAAAAAATGTACTTTTAATGGTGGAAATAGAGAAAGAATAGCTGGAAGAAATAACTTTTCTTGTGTCTACTTTTTATGCTAATTTCATACAGAATATAATGAAGTCAGGGGAGGGTCCCTATGACTTACATTAGCATGTGCTCGTCTATTTTGACAAATAAAATGGCATTGGAAGCATATTTTCATTTCTTTTTTCGTTGTTTTAATTGCATACATGTAAAATAAAAACACAAATGGAAATCGGAAGCTTAGACAAGGTTTGGTTAAGGTACAGTTTAAGGAAAAATTGAAGTTATCGCCGGCACACCAGTGAATCCTGACTGGAGGGAGGTTTTGCTGTGTTTTCTGGCCATTATTGGACAGGAAAATAAAGTCAAATTCTAGTCTGATGTAAGGGTAAGATGCATTGAAGGATTTTGCTTTCTATGATGAACCCTTTTCTTGAATTTGAACGTTACCTCTTGTTCATGTCCTCTTCTCCCTGGACTTGCGTTGGCTCATTGGTAAACAAATCGAAGCGTTCTCCTTTGTTCAACTTGAAGGTCCCCCGGTTCTATACCTCCAAAAATCGGATAGATGGCGCTCTTGCTCCACGTTCATTTTCTTCTTTCCCGACAACTTGACCCCTGTGACGTCACCTGCGTCTGAATCACCAAGGCCATTTTCAATCCTCATTGGCCTGGGAGTCACGTGGTGGGGCCAATGCGTGGATAATTATGGTGCTGATATTTTTCCCTAAAAAAAAGATGTCAGCCTCTGGCTGTAGTATTCCTCTTTAAAAACCCTCTCTGAAAATGTCATGTCCCAGCAATGTGACTCCTAACTCGTTTTTGATGGACTCGTTGGCCGGTAGCTGCAGAGCAGAGAATTATTCCTCCAACCAAGGGATGTATATGCAGTCTGGGAACGATTTCAGCTGTGGGATGATGAGAAACTGTGGCATTGTCCCGTCTCTTTCCAAAAGGGACGAGGTGAATAACCCCAGCTTGTCTCTCAACTCTTATCCTTCTTACCTATCTCAACTGGACAATTGGTGTGACCCCAAAAATACTTACAGGATTGAGCAACCTGTTGCAAGGCAGCTCTCGTCCTGTTCCTTCCCTACCAATGTCAAGGAGGAAAATGTATGCTGTATGTACAGTGCTGATAAAAGGGCAAAAAATGCCACAGAGACTGCTCTCTACCCCAACCAGATGCCCGACTCTCGATCCGGGGACCATGAGGTTCCTGTGCCCAGCTACTACCGAGCCAGCCAAGGCTACTCATTGGAAAAGAACCACAATGCAGCCGACTTTGAGGGAACTTTTGACAACAGGACGAGTCTGAACCCAAGAAGTGAGATTCTGGAGCAGCAACAGCAGCAATCAACTGGGGGCAAGGTGGGCTTCCCCGAGAACACAAAGACGGATAACCAGACCTTGGCCACCAACCTCAGCACCAACCCTACCAATGCCACTGCTAATGAGATCAAAACAGAGAAGAGCCTCCCAGCTGCCAAGCTAGCAGCACCCGAGGCAGACAAGGAGCTGGCCAAGAACACTGACACCAGCACTGACAACTCTGACAACGAAGCCAAAGGTAAGGGACCTTCTGCTCTCCTGTCGGTGCTGGTGCCGCACTGGGGCAGGCGAAACTTTCTGCTCATTTTGCCGCATGTTTAACTCTACAGCAGGCGACAATCACTGACACCAAGGTAGACAGGTGACGATCAGAAATGACAAACTTTTAGCACAGCAACAGATCTAGGGAATCAGGTCTATCTATCTATCTATCTATCTATCTATCTATCTATCTATCTATCTATCTATCTATCTATCTATCTATCTATCTTCTCTATCTCATCTTCACATCTTTCTTTCTTTCTTTCTTTCTTTCTTTCTTTCTTTCTTTCTTTCTTTCTTTCTTTCTTTCTTTCTTTCTTTCTTTCTTTCTTTCTTTCTTTCTTTCTTTCTTTCTTTCTTTCTTTCTTTCATTGCATTAGTAAACGTGGCTAAAATCGTAATGCTAAACTTGGAAAAAAAAACACTGAAAATCATAAATACAGTTGTTTATATTCGCCTTATATATAAAATGTTGCTGACTATTGTTTGCTGCATTTGCTGTGTTCTGTCTTATTTTTATTGGAAACAAAATAATGTTGATGGTGATCTTTTATTGGTTTATTTGTGGTTAGGATTGTTGTGTGGTTGTTGTTTTGTGGTTTGTTATAAGCCTCTACATGAACAATAAATATTTATGTTTAAAAAGGTAACATACACACACTTCATCCTTTGCATGTGATATGAATGTTATATATGTAGTCAAATGTTTAACTGACATGCATGTGTGTGCATTGAAATATATATAGTAAAATGTTTAACTGATATGCATGTGTGCATTGAAGTGATGTGATATATACATATTTAGAGATATGTATATCTATATATGATATGTATATCTATATATAAAGAGACATATATTTATATACATGTGTGTGTGTTCGTATATACTTCATATATATATATATATATATATATATATATATATATATATATATATATATATATATATATATATATATATATATATATATATATATATATATGTACAGGTGATGCTTTAGGAACCTAGACATATGCAATTATAAATTTAGAAATATGTAAATATTCACACACACATTTGTGCATATGAGTGTGATAGAAAAATATATATTTATGTATATATATATATATATATATATATATATATATATATATATATATATATATATATATATTAAACAAAACTATATATATGGAAATTGTATTTTTTTTACAAAAATATAAAATAATATAACCACACCGATTATGGTGAAGTAAAAAGCCCTTTCAGGAAACTACTACTCTGAAAATAAGTACTTTTGTCATTCTTTTTTTTGTATTTATCTTAAAGACAAACCTTCAGTTGCTGTTACTGCATGTTTAAATATAGCTCTGTCTCTTCTAGGAGCAATAGAACCCCTTTTTCATAGAAGTATTTTGCAGATTGCCGCTTTTATTGCTATATTGCTGCACTAAAGTAATTGGTATTGCAGCACATTGAAGGCAGCCATATCTGTTGTAAACACAGTAGTAAGACTACAAGCCATGTTTATGTCTGGGGGAGATCTAAGCTTTGAAACCTGTTTGTACAAAGGCGCAATAAGGACTTTTTGTGTTTCTCACTTGTACAGGAAATTGTGTTCTTTTTTCTTTTCTTTTTTTTTTTTCTTTTTGGTTTAAGCTAATTTGTTTTACATTTTTTAATCATGTGCTTCCTATTCCTGTACTTTGTATTTATAAAACCAATGTCAAGTTTACCAAAACAAATGAAGTAAATACGAGGCAATATCCATGCATCTTTTTCCAGATGTGCCCCCGATCTCCACACATAAACCTATTCTTTTTGTCATGTAAACCTTGAAATGTCATTTAGCTGAGTTTGACTTTTTTTGCTGCTTTGGAGACTTTTTGTGTGTGGATCTTATGCTCATGTGATGCTGCTTTGTACTATTGGGTCGTTTTATTTGCTGCTGGTGTGCATTTCCTGTTTCTGCATCTTGCTGTGTAATGTCTTCCTTTGTTTGTATACATTTGTGGTTTAACATTGTTTAAATGTTTACTTCCCAGAGTTAAAAAGGCACATTTCTTGTCTCAAACGCATGTATACCAAGCTGCAGAAAATACCACTCATAAACGCATGTAAAGGAAAATAGCAAAAGATTGCAGCACAGCGAATATAGCAAATGTTAAATGATAAGTGAACAGAAGTGTGTTTCAGCTGACCTTATGTGTAAAAAACACTTTTGTTATGATCTGCGTAATGATATGATATGCATAGACACCTTGAATAATGGCTTTCACATGGTGCAGCAGACTAGCGTTGATGTGTTACTGTGTGTCATATGTGTGTCCTTAATGAACTTGCATTGCATGTAGCTGTTTATATTACACACACTTTTACATGCATATATTATTTGATATAATAGAGAGAGAAAGAGAGATATAACTATATATATATATATATATATATATATATATATATATATATATATATATATAAATAATTATTATATATATATATATATATATATATATATATATATATATATATATATATATATACATACATACAGTGTTTGCTTGCACTTGCATGTAAAAGTGTGTTTAATATAAACAGCTACATGAAATGCAAGTTCATTAAGGACACACATATGACACACTTGCCAACAATGATACATCAACGCTAGTTACTAAAATAACAGGATCGACACAACCATCCAGCCCCAGATATTGAAGTGTTTATGTATACTGTATGCTTGTTGTGTATTGTGTATTTTTTGTGTTTTTCATTGAGCAAGCATGAATTCTATTATATGATAGAGCACACCTAGGCGAATGGCAGACACACAAATACACTTATGACCTTACTACATTCTTACCATTAATAATTGATATGTAGTGATAGAAAAATATGTAGCTAAATATGTAGCTGAATAGATGGATCGATAAATAGCTATACAGATAGTAAGCACCAGTATGTGCGAGGAATTGTGTACTCATACACACATATAACATAAAATAGCCTTTTAAAACCTGCTTGGTGTATGCAAGTACCTGTATGAATGAATTTGTGTTAACATACATTCTGTATACACTCCATGTTAGTCTACATATAGATTCACACGGTGAGCAAAGTATAACTACACAGTAACCATATTCATAGAGGGCAACACATGCTTTTGGGTTAGTGTTTTTGAATGTTGGGAATCGGAATGTGTTTTTTTTTCCTTTTTTTCCCCTATGTTTACCTATATATTTCTGCTTAGGTACACATACACACACACTCACACTACATGCTATTCTGACACACGGTGAGCTTAGGTACACATACACACACTCACACTACATGCTATTCTGACACACGGTGAGCTTAGGTACACATACACACACACACACTCACACTACATGCTATTCTGACACACGGTGAGCTTAGGCACACACACACACTCGCACTACATGCTATTCTGACACAGGGTGAGCATAGTGTAGCTAACTACACAATGTAACCATGTTCATAGAGGGCACCTCATGCTTTTGGGGGAGTATTTCTTAATGTTGGGAATCTAAACGTGTTTATACATTTTTAAAATATGTTTATCTATATATTTCTACTTAGGTACACACACACACACACACACACACTCCATGCTATTCTGACACAGGGTGAGCATAGTGTAGCTAACTACACAAAGTAACCATGTTCATAGAGGACACCTCATGCTTTTGGGAGAGTATTTCTTAATGTTGGGAATCTAAATGTGTTTATACATTTTTAAAATATGTTTATCTATATATTTTTACTTAGGTACACACACACACTCCATGCTATTCTGACACAGGGTGAACACAGTATAGCTAACTACAAAAAGTGACCATGTTCATAGCGGACACCTCATGCTTTTGGGAGGCTGTGTCTGAATGTTGAAAATCTAAATGTCTTTATACATTTTTTTAAAATATGCCTACCCATATATTTCTACTTAGGTACATACACACACACCATGCTATTCTAGATGTACACGGTGGGCTTAGTAGCTAACTACACAAAGTAACCCTCATAGAGGGAACCTCGTGCTTTTGGGAGAGTGTTTCTGAATGTTAGAAATGTGTTTATACATTTTCTTTAAACAGTTCTATCTTTACATTTCTATTTAGGCATACACACAATCCATGCTATTCTAGATATACACGGTGAGCATAGTATAGCTAACTACACAAAGTAGCCATATTTATAGAGGGAACCTCATGCTTTTGGGAAAGTGTTTCTGAATGTTAGAAATCAGTGTGTTTATACATTTTTTCAATATGTTTACCTATACATTTCTACACACACGCACACACCCACAACATGATATTCTACATATAGATGTACATGGTGAGCATAGTATAGCTAACTACACAAAGTAACTCTTATCATTGAGGACACCTCGTGCTTTTGGGAGAGTGTTTCTGAATGTTAGAAATATAAATGTGTTTAACATTTTTTAACATTTCTAGCTATAAATTTCTACTTATACACACACACACACACACATATACACAGGTAAATTTCTCTAATATCTCTATATGAATGAGTTTATATATGCCCACACACATAAATTACAATATGCATATGAGTAGCCTCTATATACTGTATATGTTTCACTGATATGCATAAGCGTGCATTGAAATGTTATATATATATATATATATATATATATATATATATATATATATATATATATATATATATATATACACTTTGTTTTACACGTTTTGTGCTGCAGCATGTCGAGCTTATTAGTAGGCTCGAGACACAAACCTTTAACACATGGATGAAAATCTTTAGTGTAACCACATGGTTGCAATTTTCAAATCTCATTGGACTTGGCTTAAAATAACTGCCACTTTTTAGAAAATACCTATCCTTATTCTGATGTGTTAGCTTTGGGAATTGAGCCAATAATTGTAGTATACGCCTTTTATTACACACATGTGCATACTTCAGACACTACCAACTTTCTTTTACTAAGCACTTTTTACTTACTTACAACACAGACCAAAGCCCTTTAGCATTCACAGGTAGAGTGGTTATCTATCTATCTATCTATCTATCTATCTATCTATCTATCTATCTATCTATCTATCTATCTATCTATCTATCTATCTATCTATCTATCTATCTTTCTATCTATCTATCCTCTATAAAAATCATCTATCTACAGTAGTCTCCCATCTAACTGTCTATCTATTTTTATATCTGTCTGTCTGTCTATCTATCTGTCACCAGCTTACACACAGAGACAAACACACACACCAACACACAAATGGTAGTTTTGTATTTTAAGCAAGGTTTTGCTGTACTTTTGTCAGTAATGCTGTTTAGGTGAAAACCCTCTTTGTTGGCATGATTTTGCAGAAATATCATCAGAAATATGTGTGATATTGAATCAGCAGAGCAGGATGGGCAGGCATTTGATGTAAGTGAGATGTCGGTTACCAGATTGGTCTCTGCCAAGTTCTAATGTCTGATCTCATTGCTGCAGTCTACTGCCTGGATTAGGGGCTATGCTAGAGGGGCTGGGGCATTGTGCACTGCTGTTCTGTACATCTTTGTATATTCCTTTGAATAGAGGACAGGAGTAGGCTCTATCTGTGATGTCTATATTGTCATACCAACGTATAACTTATATGTTTATCATAGGGCATCTTTAATCAGCTGTTTCAAGGGATACTTATATGTAAATATTATCTTTAACAGAGGATATAAAGGCAGAAAACGCTGCAGGAAATTGGCTGACAGCTAAGAGCGGAAGAAAGAAAAGGTGTCCTTACACTAAGCATCAGACGTTGGAACTGGAGAAGGAATTCTTGTTTAATATGTACTTGACCCGCGAGCGCCGCCTAGAGATTAGTAAGAGTATCAACTTAACAGACAGACAAGTGAAAATTTGGTTTCAAAACCGCAGGATGAAACTGAAGAAAATGAACAGGGAAAACCGGATCCGAGAACTGACTTCAAATTTCAATTTTACCTGAGCTTTAAAAGAGAAAAGAAAACAGCTAAAAGGTCACAAAACAGCCCCCAGAATCCCCAAACCCATCAATAAACAACTAGAGATAATTTAGCAAAAAAAGGGTTAAACATCACTTGTACATTTTCTAGGTCATTAATGCAACGCTTATGAGAAGCAAGTAGTAAGTATGAAAGGCTAGGTAGTCCTTTCTGTTATTTTCCATACCGGCAGTTTGTAGATATAAGGAAGGGGAGGGTGGGGGTGCATCAGTATAATGCATGAACATATATATATTGCATCCTTGTTTCTATGTAAAGATGGTCAGTGAGCCAGCTACTGAAATTGTATTTTTTAAGTTATTTACATTCAGCACAAAAAAAAAACATGTTATCACACATCTTGCCATACGGTGCTTTAAATAAACATATGCGTTAAAATATATTTAAAAAACTGAGAAATAAAAAGTTCGCTTTCTTACATCAGTGTAACCTGTATATTGTATCTGAAATCCGAATGAGCTAACGGAAATTTTAAATGTTTGTAAATGAGAAGTTGCAGTGAGGTTATGGACATTCTATATACATATATAAATATATATAAATATATATCGTATGCAGTTTCTTTAACTGGTCCACTGCATATTTAAGTGATACAAGATAAAAAAAACAGTATTGATAACCCTTTAAAATATACATTTCTCGTGTCTGTTATTTAAATACACTATGTATGTGTACTTTTTTGCATGTATTTTCCTTTGTGGAGAAAAAAAAAATAAATTTCGTAGACCTAACATTACTTGACTTGTTCTTGCACTGCATTTGCACAGAAACCTGTTCTCAGGCAGGCATCGTTCAATGTTTTCTCTTTATATCTATTTTATTAATATTATTTAGGTTTTTCTATTCTTGGAAGGCTTTTAGGAGACAATCTTAGCGGGTTTAATAGAAGTGAGAGACCATAACGTTGATTTAAATATTATCCAGGTGACCACAATAAGTCAAGGTCATAAAACAGTAATGTCAGGACAGTCTTGCTAAAGCGCTGGAGGTGGATTTTATGATCTGCAAATATAATGTGCCGCAGCAGTAAAAGATGCATTTAAAGGTGACTCCAGAAGAGGGAAGGGACATAGCCTGTGCTGCAATCTTTGGATACACACTACTTATGGCTTTGGGTGTTCTTTTTAAGAGAAAACAGTCTCTGCACATGACAAGGAATAGCCAAGCACAGCAGCAATCCCTACAAAGGAATAAAAGTCTAATACTATGGAGGAAGTGCCATCTCCAGCAGACAGAAAGGTAAGCTGCATGTTTTTTTTTTAATCTTCTACAATGTGGTGTAAACTGTTGATGTTCTTTTGGTAGATGCATGTTGAGTAGGAACCTTGGTTGGTGTGTAGCTCCTAGGCTGGGGCTTTTTAAAGGAGTGAGTGTCTTTGGAGAGTTTTTTGGAGGTGTTTTCGATTTTTTTTTTTCATTTGTTGGCCAGTTATATGCCCAACGGTTGTTTAAAAGAGCCTGGTCTAGGTAGACTAGGATTCAACTGTATTTGCTGAGCTAGAGGAGACTATTTTGGTGATCAGGTAGAATCGCTTTGTTTGAAATAACTGGACTCCTGCACACCTTGTCCTGCCTGTATGTGCTTTCATTTGAGCTGGTCACGTCTCCACTCCCTTTGCACCCATTGCTGTGTGTCTGCCTTCTCTACACCTAGGAGACAGAAATTGAAAGCATCCGAACCATTACAGGTTAAATGCATTTTGCCTATAGCTCCTGTCTTGGGGAGACAGTGAAGAAGCTTATGATTGCATGCTAACATCAGATCAAGATGAGATTGAGCCACCTTGCTAAATGATTTGGATATCTGAGAACTGGGAAGGGGGGTGGTGGTGTAGGGAGGTGGGGGGGGGGGGGTTGTGAATAAGGACATCCCTTCTCCTTATTAAGGGATTGTAAATGAAAGAGATGAAAATATATAAATGAATGCGAGGGTTTTTGAGGAGGGTGCCTTAAGCCCAGGAGATGAGAACGTCTTACAACGGGTGTAGGCTGAGGACTACAAGCTGCATGTAGCAGGAGCATCCTAGAAGGAATATTCCACGTTTACCTTTATTTATTTGATCTTTTGTTTATGCATTTATTTTATTTTTTTCTATCTTTGCTCCCTCCTTTTTATCTGACAAGGGATTTTGGAAGTTGCAGCTTTTCACCAAGCTGATCCGTGGTTTAGGTAGTTTCATGTTGTTGGGATTGACTGTTTTAACGCGGCAACAAGAAACTGCCTTAATTACGTCAGTTCGTCTTCATCAAGAACAACGATTTCCATTAAATAACAGCAAAGTCTGCGAGTGGCTTCCATCCTCAGAGGGCGACTGATCAGATCCTCTAAGGATGTCAGTACCAGGGAAGGAAGGAAGGAAGGGAAGGGAGCCAAGGTATCTAGCACTGAGCCCCACAGCCCCTCACATCCCTGCTGTAGGCTCATCTGCTTCTCCTTCGCTATTGTTTCCGGGCAGAATGAGGCTCCTCAGATGATTGTGGCCAGACAAAAGGACTCTTCCTCCACAAATCCTATTAAATTATTTAGTTATTGGCTCTAAACCGGAACACAATGAGACAGCAGCATTTACTAGCAATGGGAACAGGGGGTCGTATTTACAGATAGTTGTTAAATAGCTAATTTCATGACTTGCTTGACATGCTTGAGGAAGTGGAGGGTTTTATGTAGAAATATAAGATTGCTTAGCATGTGAGCAGGCGTTCACAAGCCTGGGCATCTGTGCTAGTATGGAATTGTATACTGAGTCCACCTTGGCTGAAGAAAGGGTCTCCTGTTACCATTTCAGAAACATTCTACTGATATGACCATGTTTTACCAGAAAAAAACATAAATTTGACATATGCACTAAAACCGTGAGAGCTATAGACTATTATTTCATTGTGGCCATTAACAAACTTTACAGCTTGGGAAAAAAAACAATGCCTGTTGGTATGCTGCATAGGTTCATAGGTTTTATAAAGGGACCCTTCTGACTTTCATCTTGAGCCTTGCGTTTGAACCCTTCATCTTAAGATCTCATCTTAAGTTAAGTTGATTTAAACAATGCATAATTAAATAAACTTCAAATAAATATATTCTGCTGTGTAAAATTAATTAGAGTATTTATTTATATCTTCCTGTCAATATATATATATATATATATATATATATATATATATATATATATATAGCAATTCGTTACATTCTATAGTACAACCATATAAAAAAAAAGCAAAACAATGAACACAGAAAATATCTGATGTCTAAATAAACAAAATCCTCTTTAATTTTAAGACAGACTATTGAATACTAAACATTAGCCCGAGTACTAGTTTAGGCATTTTCTGACTATAGTACTAACACGTTTATTACAAATAGATATGATCATTTATATATCTCCACACATGCACACACATAAACAGTATATATCCATATATCAAAGTACGCATATGTGCGTATGCCTGACTGTGCTTTTATTTAGAATATATAGAATATAGAAACTGATTATTTTTTCTTGTTTGAGTTTCTATATACTCAGAATTATGTATATATATGCACACACACACACACACACACACACACACACACACACACACACACACACACACACACACACACATATATATATATATATATATATATATATATATATATATATATATATATATATATATAATAGACCCACACAAGTAAAATTAATACATTTCTATATTCTTTAGGCACAGACAGTAAGACATAGGCACACAACACACATATGTCCCAGCAGCCGAAAATCACATATACATATGTATGCCCTATGCAACAATATGTAACGTTATTGTTTGTAAACATACATATTTTAGTTTGTAAACATACATATTTTATATTTGGATATAGGTCTAAATTTTCATTCCCACAACACTTTTGATTATGGAATTCTGATTGCATCTCTATTCTACGTACATCTGAACATTATCTAAAGCTGCATTTATTGATTTCTCTTTTTTGCCCCCTTATCATTCATTGAGCCCTTGCAGTTACTCCATCATTTCATGTTCTTTCCTTTATTGACTGATCGGTGGACAGCCCAGAATTCAACAGTTTTCCTATGCAGGGCTTCCACTAATGTGAAATAGGTTGTAGAATGCATTCTTTGTGTCTTTCTCTATTGAATAATCCATGACGCAGAAATGACGCTGTGTCCCCAATCTTTTTCCAATAAGAGACACCTTTCCACATTCTCTCAGTATTCTGGGCTATGGTGTGCAGCAATGTGGACACTGTGGTTGCAATGAAAATATTTTGAATTGCTTTAATGCTTCCTCCTAAAATCACCCATTCTTCATATTGCAGTCATTCTCAAACGTGTGAAAGGTCTCAGGGCCTGCAGCCTGCAATTCAGACCATTAGCATTTTTTACAGTCTGCAGAGAGCCTCCTTAGGCATGTTGTATGATGTTTTGTTTGACCTGAGAACATTGTTGCCTATTTCACAGATTCACAAATATGTTTTTTCCTTCTTTGTGTAATCTCGTCAGCCTAAGATTTCTTGATTCTCAAATGGCGTGTGGAATCATGTATTTAAATATATTTATATTTTTACTGAAGCCCTGTAAAAAATAAAATAAAAATAAGTTACAGGCTCCTTATTTTCATAAAACAAACATTGCAGACTTACAGGCGAGTACATACCTTCAAAACACATTTTGACATTAGGCAAGAGGAACACACAAAAGGTTCACGTCATAAAATGAACACCTAGGATAAGAATCCTTATTTTATAAAAAGTGGCAGTTATTTTCAGACGTGTAAGATCTGAAAATTACAGTCACGTGGCTAAAATTGAGATGTTATCCTCGTTCTTTGGGAATTGAGCCTAAAACACATATAAAGCTAGGACACACACTTTTTTTTGCAACAAACACAATTCCTCCTAAGCTGGTCTTACACTATACAATTTTCCTATTAATTTTCCTTTAGATTTACCTTTAACTATGCAGTGCAAGGGCCTGCCTGATTGCTTACACGTTGAAAGTGTTTAGGTGTGACCTCACATTATATGGTTATGGTAAATCTAAAGGAAAATTGTACAAGAAAATAGTATAATGTATGAACAGATTTACACGTGTGTATTCATGTGTATTTCACAAGCACCTATAGCTAGAATGTGCATACTCACACAGAATGGGTGTGCATTGTTCAACATGGCAGTCAACAGCAGCCAATGAACAAATAAATAAATAAATAAGTGGGGAAAAAACACTACAACAAAACCTACGGGTGAACTTCATTTTTTTAGTGCAATTACACAAAAAATACAATCTATAAGTTACACACACACACACACATATATATATATAGAGAGAGAGAGAGAGAGAGAGAGAGAGAGAGAGAGAGAGAGAGAGAGAGAGAGAGAGAGAGAGAGAGAGAGAGAGAGAGAGAGAGAGAGAATATATATATATATATATATATATATATATATATATATATATATATGTATATATATATATATATATATATATATATATATATATATATATATATATATATATACATATATAAACACAAAAGACGCACGTTCCTAGCACTCTCCGGTGACACACATATGTGTGTATTCCCACATGCATCTATTATTTCACACCCTGCATAGCAGTATATGTAAGCTTTATTATGTACATATATCCATACTAAAATGGCGTTCCTAACAAGTATGTTTATAGGAAACTGTATGGCCTATGGGGGGATGGGAGACATGAAGTATAGGCTGAAATAGATATAGAAATTAGCTGTATTACTTGAGCAATTATGTATGTAAACTGTATGTAAACTGTGCATTCTGGAGAACAGTTTACATACATAATTTTTATTCTAAAAAGATTATATGCTCAAGTAATACAGCTAATTTCTATATCTATTTCAGCCTATACTTCATGTTTCCCATCCCCAACAGGCCATCCTATAAAATAGTTGTTAGGCACGCCATTTTAAGGCAGTATGCATATATGTACATAGTAAAGCTTACATATACTGCTATGCACACATGAGTGTTTGGGATATGGATTGTTCTTCTGATGAAACCTCTGTATTTATTATAGAAGTTAGAACTCTGCAGGACAACACAGAGATATTTCTGATTCCTCTCTTTTCTCTATTTTCACATGTGACATGTGTAGATATATTGTATACTTGCTGCCAGTTGTTACAGCTGATTGATTTAGTTGGGCTCAGCCCATTGAGAAATTTTCTCTAGATTTTACATGTTATTAGTCTTGACTGTGACTCATCACTGATTATGTGAAGGATTTCATAATTCTTCAAGCACATACTAACTACAAGGACAATATCAATTCAAGTGCATGGGGCTCCACTTGTGATAGTTGTATTAAACAAAGCAGCATGATCCCTCCCTGCCAGAGCTGAGTGGGGGAAGACTACAGTCGGAGGGTTAGCTTCAAGAAAAGAGACTTTACAAATAAATTTGAAAGGGAACTTGGGGCCGTTAAGTAAATTGGTCCTAGGCTGTAATTGCAGTGAGGAATTTTTAGTACACCGGTCTCAACACCACTAAAATTAGTCTGGAATCCAAAGTCATTTCACAAGAAAATTCCCTCTAGGGGACTTGAGCCTTTTACAGAAGCAGGTAGAGGCACTTTATGGCTGTAGTATTATCTCAAAGTCTTCTGTGGTCCTTTTTCTTTGATAGTTGATGTCCTGTGTACTTCCTAACCCCACACACACAAACAGTGTATTCTCTGTCTGTTGTGAAGCAAACACCAATAATGTCATTGTACTCATCTTCCTATGTACTTTCTCACATATACGTGCCATTCACTTCTCACACTAGGGTATGGTGCTTGCCAGGCATCAATGCTCGGGCCGTTTCCTTGCTAGGAAACACTTTCAAGTCCATCCATATGCTGGTTTGTTAAAATATAAATGCTTGGGTGGCGTATGTATAAGCTGTGTTCCTGTATACAGTCTATGCCTAAAAGAAAGTTGCATGGGACATTGTTTAGACGTCTATTGTGCCTTGAAACTCATGGGTCATATAATAATGAATGGCTTTCAGTTCCCCCGTTTTATGACAGAATAAGCATGAGATTAGTAAATATATATATATATATATATATATATATATATATATATATATATTGGTTACAGCAAGATCGTTGTTTGTTAGATCACTGTAGATCAGAATACTGATATCTGATAAATGATATCCAGATTATTGTAGATCATATCTAGTTCTCTTAGGCCACTGTAGATATGCACGTAAACCCCACTAAAGCTAGATCACTAATGGATCATGTTCATATTAACATATGACTAGATAACTATAGACTTCCTATTGCACCTTAGGAAACATATTTACATCACTCTAGATTATAGTCAGGCCCCAAGATATTATACAAAGATCACAGGCGTGATCTTTAGTGGCAAATGAGATTACTCCCTCTCTTTCTATCTATCTATCTATCTATCTATCTATCTATCTATCTATCTATCTATCTATCTATCTATCTATCTATCTATCTTACCTTTTTATCTGGTTCCCTTTCTTCTCCCATTTCTTCTTATTCTTCTACTTCTACTTCCTCTTCTTCTTCCTCTCTCTCTTTCTCTCTCTCTCTCTCTCTCTCTCTCTCTCTCTCTCTCTCTCTCTCTCATTCTATCTCTCTCTTTTTCCCTCCCTCCCTTTCTTTCTGGCATTATCTATGTGTATATGTATCTACCTATCTATTTATTCATTGATCTTTCCATTTTTTTCTATTTTCTTACCCCTCTTCCCCACCTCATATTTCTATCTATCTATCTATCTATCTATCTATCTATCTATCTATCTATCTATCTATCTATCTATCTATCTATCTATCTATCTCCCTTTCTCTCTCCCTCTCTTTTTCATACACGCACACACTCGCTCTTTCTCTTTCATCCCTCTCCTTTTCTCTATCATCTATCTTTTCCTCTTGTTAACTCTTTTTCTTCTCTTGCTCTCGCTCTCTCTTTTCATATCTATCTATCTATCTATCTATCTATCTATCTATCTATCTATCTATCTATCTATCTATCTATCTATCTATCTGTCTGTCTGTCTGTCTGTCTGTCTGTCTGTCTGTCTGTCTGTCTGTCTGTCTATCTATCTATCTATCTATCTATCTATCTATCTATCTATCTATCTATCTATCTATCTTTTCCCTCGTTAACTCTTTTTCCTTCTCTCCCTCTTTTTTAATCTATCTATCTATCTATCTATCTATCTATCTATCTATCTATCTATCTATCTATCTATCTATCTATCTATCTATCTATCTATCTATCTATCTATCTATCTATCTATCTATCTATCTATCTATCTATCTATCTATCTATCCTCTATAAAAATCATCTATCTACAGTAGTCTCCCATCTAACTGTCTTTCTATCTCGCCCTCCAGTATTCTAATGTTTAGGTAAAGTTAATACACAATGCTCTAATAATTTCTTGGCCTGCTTATATTACGCAAGAGAAATAAAAATCACACACAACACAGAGTAAGCAAAAGTCACATTAATATGCCGGATAGAGTAAACAAGTAACAAGTAGAATAAATGAAGCTATGACAGAGTAGTAGACTGGCAGACAACACAAGGACAGGACATTTGCCACAGTGTTGGACAACTAATTACCTTGGTTATGCTGAGCGGGCAATGCGTCCGGACTGTGCTAAGTGTTGAGCTGATATACCTATTTGTTTAAAATATTGCACTAAATATCCAAATTATGTCCAAAAATGCAGATAAAAAAGAAAAATGTTTATGTATTAAACCGAACTTGACGGTGTTTATTGAACCATACCATGGAGACAGCCAAGCCACAAAATGGGTGTTTGGAGAGCGCATTTGTCTGTCTGTCAAGTATGGCGTGAATGTGTCTGCTGCATGCAGACCAACAGCCGATGATGGATAAACCAGATCACTCACAGTCCTTTGGAAATCCCAGGGACAAAGGGTGCTAGGGCTCCCATTAACAGGATATTATATTGAGGTGACTCTTTTCTCTCCCCACCCCATCTGCAATTTTCAGTGCTTCCCCGTGTAAACTCATAAAACCTGCAATGGGGAGGGAAAGGGGGCCTTCACTTGAATGAGTTTGCTTTTTATTCCTCCAGGCCTATGTCTTCAGGACTGTCTTGGGTATTTTTTTTTTCTTACTCTCCAAGATGCTTGAGCCATCCTTCAATTCCCACAGCGTTTCTTTTCAATTTTTTCCCCCAAAACTAACCTGCTCTGAAACCAGCTCTGAGGAATCAGTGAGACATATACATACTGTATACATCATTGATTTGCTAAGGAAATAGATGTATAAAGCCTTCACTGGATGTTTTTTTATAGGGGCAAATCAGAGAGGGAGTGAGTATGTACCATTTTCAACATGACAGTAGCATTTCAACATACATAGACTAAGGGAGAAAGTTGCAATAAAATTTCAGGGGATCCAACAAGGTAATAGGAGAGTCATCAAATTTCCAGTGCAGTTGTTTTTTTCTGCTGTAAAGGAAACCTGTATATGGCAATTGAACTCAATAGCCAGCACAGACCCAGGGAAAAGACAACTGGACGTCTTGCTGTTCTTTGTAGGCCTGTTAGAAAACACGATTGGATATTGTATGTATGCAAAGCAGCGTTGAGAATAACGTACAATGGATATATCCTTTAAGGAAAATTTCTGCAACCAACAGATCCTGACTTGAGAAATGCAAGATGAACATTCAGGTAATGCGATTCATGTTCTCTATTATAAAGATGTCTGCGTTTGGTAACCTAGAACCTGTTTTCTCTATGTAGCTATGCATTGCAAAATTGTTTGATTTTTTTGTTTGTTTTTTTCTTGGATAATGCTTATAAATGGTTGTCTGCACTATTTAATCACGACAACATGTGAAAATTCTGCATATTACTTTGCCAAGAGTTGTGCGAACAACAGTGCTATATATTGCTGGATTATTTAAAATGCTTCTGGTGTAACATGCACTGTATTGATGGAAGATTATTTCACTGTTTATTTTGTGCTGGTTTGGGGGAATATGGCATGCAGTGTGTTGTTTTAAAAAATGTTGTCTGTGTTTTAAAATGCATTGTGGCTTTAGTGTATTAATAGGTCGCATGCTTTCACTTGTAGTACACAAGTGTGTGATACTAAGAGTGTTTTCAGCCCTGCTTGCATGTGTGTAGAATTGTTGTTGTGTATCCTGTAATAAGGACAAAGAATAGGGATACAATTTGCACCGATTATATATAATGCTAAGCTAAGAGATGGAAAGACATGACTGCTGCTTTAAAAAGTATTATTGAGATGATTTTAATTCTTGGTGTAAATGCACACATAAAACATAGAGGATACTGTGCAGTTACGAGGCTGAGTAATGAGTTGTAATATATTCCTTTCTTCATATTGCTCTTTATTTGCAACTTAACGAAGCTCCAATAATGCTTGCCATGGCAGAGCTCAGGAAAAGATGCTACTTATTTTTGGTGTTACACAGTGGGAATCGTATGAATTAATAACAACATTTGTTGTAGCGAATCAGCTTCTTGCCTTTATGTGCTATCTGTATGGGTTTTGATGGCTTTGGATTTGCCAGGGCAAGCATTAAATATACATTTGATTATGTCTGTACAAATGTTTTATCTGCTCTTTAAGGTGATTTTATTTTTCTTCGTGGCATGCGTTTGGGGGGGCTTCCTCTGTGGAAATGCAAATCTTCCAGATTTCAGTCTCTTCCCCATTATCTATGCCTACTTTGCTTCCTGTGTGCTGAGAAGATCTATCAAATGGCTATAGCTGGATATAACAGGGCATAGCATATAGCACCCCTCGATAACGAATCTCTATTAGAGCATGATAGAGAATCCTTCATTATTTACTGCAGCTCTGAATTACCAGTGCAACAGTAAAAATGAGATTTATCAGCCATAAATGGACCCCTTATGTCCATCATTTGTAGGAATAAAATAAAGTATTTCCAATGTAAAGGAAAGCACTCGATAGCTGCCCACTTGTGTGTATTTGCTGCCCTTGCCGGGGTTCCTCAGCTCCATGTAAAGGAATTCCTATACACAATGAAAAGGGGCTATTTATTGACAGGACCGGTGGCACTGGAAGTAGTTCCAGGACATAATTCTTATGAAAATCTTTGCACTTTGTCTTCTTCCCCCCCAGAAAATGAATGGGAGAACTTGCTATAAGTTTTGTTTTTCTTTCTTTCTTTTTTTTTCTTTTTTTTTTTTTACAGTTGAAATCCAACCTTACAGTTTTTTTTAATGAACGACACGTTTATGAACAATCGAATGAGCCTCGTAAATTTTTTATTGAAGGACATAAAAACATCCAAGGCTCACCAGACGAATAGAGACATCCACTGAAAGATGGGAGTAGCTTAACAGTTTTTATTCTGTTTAACTGTGTCTGTGTGAGTTGCCTTTCCCCCTTCTTCAACTCCTGAGGCTTCCACTTGCTTGATTTTCAATGGCTGCTGGTTGGTGAAGAATTATACCAACTGATACATTGCATTTTATAAGAGGGCAGCCTGTTAAAAGAAACAAGACAGCATTGTAAAAAAAAAAAAGAAGTGAAAGGGATACACTGTGTACTGAGTTTATTCCAGTGTAAATAGCAGGAAGCAGAATCTTCCTAAATGAAATGCAGAAATCATAATGTATTTGTAATGAAAAGCTATGTCTTGGACTGTACTATATATCCATGCTAGTATTCTGGCAGCATTACAGAGAGGAGACAGAGATGGATTGCGTCAAGAAATAGTCCCCTTCCGTCATTCTTACGTTCCTTGCACTGACATGCTGTACCCAACTTTCTTCCCAGTCCCTGTAAAAAAGTGAAGATATGCATGAGTCCTTAATGAGTTCCAGCAGGTCCACTCCTTCATATTTTTTTTTTCACATAATTTTTTTTATGAAAACCAGACCGTCCAGTATTAAGGAATAGAAGCAATGGGACCTGCGCATTGATCTACACTGTATTTTTTTTTTTTTTGTAAATACAATCACGTGGGAGGCGAGAGCCAATGACAAGCATGAGAGGCTGAAAAAATAATTACCTGCCCTGATTGTTCTATGAGCAGATAAAAAGTACACATACAGTTCATACAATAATCTTATGAATGTAAAAGAAGGGGGAAACAATGTCTGCGTCTGGTCCCATCAGCAACTATTATGTGGACTCTCTGATCAGCCATGAGACAGAAGACCTCTTGGCATCTAGGTTCCCTACCACTGGGGCTCACCCAGCAGCTGCACGACCGACAGGATTAGTGCCGGACTGTGGAGATTTTCCTTCGTGCAGTTTTGCCCCGAAGCCTGCAGTTTTTACCACCTCGTGGGGTCCTGTGCACTCCCAGTCTTCAGTGGTCTACCATCCTTACAGCCACCACCAGCCACACTTGGGCACAGACGCCAGGTATATGCGCACTTGGCTGGAGCCCATCTCAGGGACCGTGTCCTTCCCAAGCTTTGCAGCAAGCAGCAGACACTACGGGCTCAAGCCTGACGCTTTCCCCAGCAGAAGGGAGTGTGGCCCCAACGATGGCCGCAGCTATCCGGATTACATATATGGCTCCCCCGGAGATCTCAGGGACAGGCCACCTCTGCACACCATCCCTTCCCCGGAATCTGAGGCCATCCTATCCAGCAAACACAAAGAAGACAAGTCTGAATTGGATCCCAGTAAGTTAAAGAGTCATTCTTGTTTACAACCGGACAGAGAGAGGGGGGAGGAGGAGGAATTATAGCATGTACTAGAGTCCTCCATAAAATGAAATTACCTCCTTAGCAGGGCCCTGCCCTAAAAAAAAAAATACACAGCCTGCAGGAAGACCTGGCTGAATGGGAGAATAAAAAGAAATAGGAAGGGATCTATTAGAGCAAAAGGAGCATGGGTGCACTGCCTGGGAGACATTACTTTTCCCATGTGCAATGTGACACCCAGGACACATTTCACACGTACATATCCCCGGTAATATCTCTGGATGGAGACAGCAGCACTGCAGCTAAATCCAGTCCTAGGGACCGATGCAGATCCAGCAAGGGAGGGAACACCTAACCCTAATGCATCAACCTGCCCTGGCTGCTAAAAAAACACATCCTTATTATTTTACATGCATGTATACAAGCTGGAGTCCAGTTTCCTAAAAGCAGGATCCCAGCAGATTAAATTCTAAAAGGGAACAAAAAAAAAGTCCTTGCAGGCACTGAGCTGCGTGGGACAATTGGGCATTTGAACAGACACATATTAGCTGTGGTTTTATGGCTCTGACCAGAGGAGATCAGGTTCACACAGGAAACTTCCTTGTGTCATCCTAAAAAAAAGTTAAAACGTCCTGGTCCCACAGTGGGGATGACCATACATTATACAATTTTATTATTCAATTTCCCTTCGATTTATCATCATATATTTAGTGCAAGAGAAGTTAAACCTTCCTGGTAACCCAGTTAGGCTTGACATACATTATACAATTTTCTTATTCAATTTCCTTTAGATTTACCTTAAACTCTGTAATGCAAGGGGGGTTAAACCTTCCTGGTACCACAGTTAGGCTGAACATACATTATACAATGATTTTATTCAATTTCCTTTAGATTTACCTTCAATTCTGTAGTGCAAGGGAAGTTAAACATTCCTGGTCACACAGTTAGGCTGGACATACATTGTAGAATGTTCTTATTCAATTTCCTTTAGATTTACCTTTAATTTTGTAGTGAAAGGGGAGTTAAACCTTCCTGGTCCCACAGTTAGGCTGGCCATACATTATACAATGTTATTATTCATTTTCCTTTAGATTTACCCTCCACTATGTAGTGCAAGGGTCTGCCTGATTACATACAAATAAAAATAATTTAGGTTTTGCCTCATGTTATATGGTTTTGGTAAAAGTGTATAATGTGTAGCCAGCTTAAGGCTGACCATACATTGTACAATGTTCTTACTTAATTTCCTTCATCTATGTAGTGCAAGGGCCTGCCTTATAACATACAAATTGAAAGAATTTAGAATTTACCTCATATTATATGGTTTTGGTAAAAATATACAAGTAAAGTGTATAATGTGTAGCCAGCTTTAGGCTGACAATACATTATACAATGTTCTTGTTCTATTTACATCACCTATGTAGTGCAAGGGCCTGCCTGATTACATACAAATTGAAAGAATTTCGGTTTTACCTCCTATTATATAGTTTTGGTAAAAATGTACAAGTAAAGTGTATAATGTGTAGTAGCCAGCTTTAGGCTGGCCATACATTATACAATGTTCTTGTTCTATTTCCTTTAGCTTTACATTCAAATACGTAGTGCAAGGGCCTGCCTGATTGCATACAAATTGAAAGTGTTTAGGTTTGACCCAATTTTATATGGTTTTGGTAAATCTAAAGGAAAATTGTACAATGTATGGCCAGCCTTAGGTTTAATAGACCCCCCAGTACCATTGATCTATCATCAATGTGCCGATAACACAGCCCATTCACCCCACCAGACACCTGGCAGTCACACATTTTATTAGCAATGTTATAAACTCATTTGCTATAAAACTTCAGATTATACAGGCACAATACATGATGTATAATTATATTAAGCAGTACACATACACACAAGTGTGTACCCTTGATGATGGATTTATTGCTGTATTAAAATAATTTTCACTTTAAGAAAATATTTCAGCAACTTAACAAGACATTTAAGAGATCTGGTAAAGTGGGGAGTTAAAAAAAAACACTTAAGATATCTCAGCAATCACATAATATAAGTGATATATTTATATCCGGGTATACTAGAATGTTATTGTGTTTATAAATAAGGTGGATTAAAGATGTATATTTAATAGAGGCACATTCTATTTATAAACAGCTCATCAAACAGTAGTCAAATACAATGGAATTAAAAAAAAATATGAAAAGAAAGAAGAGCTATAATTATTTATTTTAAGGCTGATTGGGTTAAAAGTCTTTAGAGGAAACAGGACTTGCTCCAGACTTTTATGGCCTTGAGAGAACACACAGTGTATTTTTATTATAGCTGGCTTACAATGGCTTCTGCTACTCATGTGCTAAATACCTTTAAGTGCCCACATCAATTTTAGCCACGAGAAACGTCTACACACACAAGAAAAGTCTTCTACTTACACATTCATTAAATAAATCAGCCCCCTGTAAGATCGGTGTTTGTAAAATGAAGGGATTAAAAGATGTTACATGATTTCTTCATCAAACAGCCCTAGTTAAGAGGGTGAAAAAAATCTAATATTAAGGTCAATGTGCTTCTTAAACATTTTTTTTTAATTTTTTTTCTTTGCAGATAACCCAGTGGCAAATTGGATTCATGCTCGCTCCACGAGGAAGAAAAGGTGTCCTTATACAAAGTACCAGACTTTGGAACTAGAAAAGGAGTTTTTATTTAATATGTACCTAACCAGGGACCGGCGTTATGAAGTCGCCAGGGTTCTGAATCTTACTGAACGCCAGGTTAAAATATGGTTTCAAAACAGAAGGATGAAAATGAAGAAAATGAACAAGGAAAAAACCGACAAAGACCAGTCCTAGACTCTTCCTTAACACATCCTCTTATCAATAACCTCGTTATAACAGATATGTGAAGAAAACATTTTGGTTTCCCGTGGGCTCAAGCATTATCTAATAATAATAAAAAAAAGACTTCTATTGACTATGAATGTGGACATCGGTGTTTAGAATAGATTATAAACACACACACGCATTGTAAGAGCACATGCTTTTATAAAATGCAAACTAAAAAAAAAATGTTTCTCTTCTCTGTCTATAAAGGAAAAAATAACAAAAAACAAGAAAGTACTTGAATATTTTTTTTAGTATTTTATTTTGTAACTTATACTTATCCAGTGTTAATTTTTATTTGAAGAAGTTTGTGAGTGCATATTTTGTATAATTCAAATCGGAATCTACCAGTATGTTTTGTTATAGTATTGAAAGTCTCTTGAATGTATATATTTATGTATTTTATTCTTGTCACAAAGAAATGTTCAGTATTGTTCTGTTATGCCTGTAGAGCAGCTCTATGTAAATATAGAAGAGTGCACTATAAAGCTTTTTGTGTGTTTTGTGGCTGTATAAATACAAAGTATAAAAGCGAGAACAGATCCATGGGCCAAGACCGGTAATAGCACATATAGAAAGGAGGTGCAATTATCATCTACATCAAATACATTTCATTAATTTGTGATCAATACTTACCAGTAGACAAGGTCTTCCACAGAGCTCGGATTCCTCTTTATTAGTCTGTTCATTCCTGTTAGTAAATAAGCATTTTGTATATATTTTTTTAATTTCTTTTTTAAATGAGTGTATTACAGCGGAAAGCATGTGAGAAAAAATGTCTCCCATACCCAGGAAAGGCGCTAAATGCAGCCCTGAAAACATGATTTTAGAATAAAGCTGTATTTGTTTCATTTGCATCTGACTCCCAAGTTAGAATACATGACATGATTATTTATGGTCTCAGTCAAGAGAAATGTCAGGTTTGGACAATAATAGAGGGCCGCATTCCTAATTTAAGCTGCTTCCTGCTAGGGCTGCCTTGAGACTCCAGATCATTCCTTTTTTTATGGTAGGGTATCTTACACATATATTTTTGTTTAGTGGTGGATCTAAAATGTACTAATGCGACTTACTGGACTAAAGAGAAAGCGACTTGAAAAAGATCGACCTTTTTACAGCATTTTTAAAGATCTCGTGAGGCTTTATTGATGTGTGAAAAGCTACTGGAGTAATATAGTTAAATATTTTATAGGTAGGAGGCTGCCTGGAGGAAATGCACAAGTAGGCCAGCTCCAGAATCCTCCTAATGGCGGACTGGGAGGACTGTACAAGCAGCACCAGCAGTGTTTGAACAGAAAACCTCACATGACCATTTTTGATATGGTTGTCAACGGTGTTTTTTATTCCATGTGTACAGATTTACTTCTACTGCACAAATAATAATACTATTAATAAACATTTGGACAATGAACACATTTTGATATTTATAAAATATTCAGATTTATTATGCTCCATGATGTCATGTTGATCTCCCTGTTTCTTTTTTTTTTAAGTCATAAAACAAGGATTAAAAAAAAAGAAAAAGATTAGAAGATTAGTGTTTTTTTTTGTTTGTTTGTTTTTTAGTGAGAGAATAACATGGAAGAATGTTCAAGCGAGCTGTAGAATGTTGCAATAGAGAGCTCTCAGCCTTCCATTCTTGAATTGGTTGTCCAAGATCAAGAAGGGCCCCCGATCCGCATTATTATCATTCAAATATATCTCCTGCCAAGGACAGATTTAGTGATCTTAGCAACCTTAGGATGCCTAGCTGCTTCAACAAGCCAGCTCCCCTGTTTCTCTCAGTGGGCTCCTTAGAATATGAATACATCCACTGACTATAGTTGGGGTGTTTGTGTGGTGGGGAGAAGCTATTTGCTGAAAAAAAGAAGTTACTGTTTTAAATTCATACCAAAAAAATACACATCATATTGCAAAAGGCTTACACATAAACAGGTCTGGTGCAGACTTCCCACATCTCCAAGGTTTGGCTGAAAGATGTGATCTAAGATGTCATTGTCACTTTGACAATTGATCAATCAGTTTAATGTCCCATGATGGGAAGTTTGTCTTTCAAAAGGAGAAAGACGAGAATAAAGGAAGAGATAGAGAGGGACAAAGGCAGAGAGATCAAGTACATCTTTGCATGTTACATTTTACACATCGTGTTTTTTTTTATTTTTTTGTTTTTTTTGCTGTACATTTGGGTAGGATTGCTACAATTTAAGGACTTTTTAGTGGTTTGTGTCACATATGTCGTCTTTCCGGATGGTGTCATATAATCCAGGCTTTTGTGAGCGAGATAAAAAGGACAGGATGGTGCTGTTTTAGGGCAGGCACAAGGTATACTTCCGCAGAGAAAGCCAGGCTTTACAACCTTATATGTCTCACTGCTGTTTGTGTTGAATGGAGGCGAACAAAACAAGAGCCCAGAGCTGGCTAGACGTCTGGCATTAATTGTTTTATGGTTTAAATAAGGAGCATACTCTGCTCTTTGAAACTGGATTATTGGAATGTTTTGTCTACCAGCAACAAACAGTCGACTTCAGTGTAAATGAAAAATGTTTCAAACTGATAAACACCAAAAAAAAACAAAAAAAAAAAACAGTGAAAGTAGCAAACAGAGGTCTGCAACACATATCTGTCCAAAATTAGATCCTTTCAACAAACAACGAGGAGTACTACGCCATACTTTGCTACTCATACTTTACTCAGTCTACTATGGATACAACTACATGTCCTACTAAATTTGTGATGGGCCTACTCTTTCTGCTGCATTGTTACTTGAGTACCTCGATAGATACTGTACAGTAGAAAGATAATAGATAGATAGATAGATAGATAGATAGATAGATAGATAGATAGATAGATAGATAGATAGATAGATAGATAGATAGATAGATAGATAGATAGATAGATGATAGATAGCTGTATGCAAGGAATTTTATTCAATGAACAGCATCAAAAATAATAGAAAAGAAATACCAACATCCAAATTAGATAGATAGATAGATAGATAGATAGATAGATAGATAGATAGATAGATAGATAGATAGATAGATAGATAGATAGATTGATAGATAGATAGATAGATAGATAGATAGATAGATAGATAGATAGATAGATAGATAGATAGATAGATAGATAGCTGTACCATACCTCACCATACCTCCCTCACTCTTATATAAATACAGATACATGCCAAATTAGTGATGGGTCTACTTTATCTGCTGAACCTTTCATTGAGTATCCAAGGAATTACATCCGATCAACAGCATGAACAATTAAATAGCAAAATCCAAATGAATGTGAACATAGATAGATAGATAGATAGATAGATAGATAGATAGATAGATAGATAGATAGATAGATAGATAGATAGATAGATAGATAGATAGATAGATAAATAGATAGAGTGATGACTGTACCATACTTCACCATTCTTGCTTCAATACAAATAAATGCCCTTTTAAATTAGTATTGGGTCTACTTTATCTGTAGAACATTTTCTTGTGTATACAATATCCATTAACAGCATGAAAAATTAAGAAGCAACATCCATATGAATGTGAAAATAGATAGATTGGTAGATAGATAGATAGATAGATAGATAGATAGATAGATAGATAGATAGATAGATAGATAGATAGATAGATAGATAGATACTTTTTTGAGTACTTACACACATACCAAATATGCATACAGATAGAAACAAGAATATGAAACTTCAACTTATATGTGTTTTGTCACAAAAAGACATTCAGATTTTTTTTATGAAGCATATCCAATAATATTAATTACACAGATAGGCTTAAACCACACACATGCTACAATGTGATGTTAGAGGAAACAGGTGTCCTGCTGTACATTTATAGATATGTTTTAGTTATTCTACAAATAAACAATCAAAACAGAAGAGATGTGGATTTATACTTCTTGAGCTATCAAGAGTATTGTGACTCCTTCCAATAATATATACACTCACAACACACACACGTACACTTAAAACACACACACACACACACACACACACACACGCATTTATGTATTTTTTATACTATTATATATAGGTATCTTTTTGCACTCTGTGAATGTATAATTACACAATATAATTACTTGTGTTCAGTATACTACAACAATATTTTACATTTCTTCTATAAATGATGCATAATACTACTGTGGTGTTTGTTACATACCACATATATAATAGCATAGGCACACACATATGCATATTGGGGTTGATTACCATGAACAGCTAGAGGTTGGTTACTTAAATTCATGTCCAGATGAAATAAATAAACACGAATTTGTTCATGGTTGGCTAAATTAAGTGAATACATAAAAATTTAAGTGACTATTAAGTGAACAGTTTATTGTGTGAACATTCACAACTCCCTTAGCAAAGTATCTTCATATTGTTTACTAGTCTAGTGAATACAGTGATTTTTTTCACTGTCTTTATCCAATCATGTGCAAGAAAACCCCCAATTTTTACTCCTCCTTGCATGATTGGCTACTTAAAGTGAAAGTGACTTTATTCACCAAGCAAAGTAAACGTCCTTTATTCCTTTAAATTAACTCCAGTATATACAGTGATGTACAAGGAACTCAATAACATAAGATGTCTATGTTTATCTGCCTTTTTAATGATATTCACATGTTTTAAATAGGAGATGGAAGTGCAATCAAGTAAATAATGACGATTTTTAAAGTATCCTACATTTAAGTGACATAATAAAGATATTAAAATAATTTAAATATGGTAATGGGGAGGGGTAAGGGGGGATAGAGGGGGGGGGGTGTAAGGTGGAGTGGATTTTATATTATTTCATAATAACTAAACTGGAAAAAGCAATTGTATTATAGATATACAGCAATTTGGAACATGTCAAAATGAGAACTTTTAAGTTTCTCTCCTACAATGATGACAGAAATTTGGAAACAAATGTGATGTGCATATCATACGTGATACACACATATTTATATATATATATTTATATGTATATATATATATATATGTATATATATGTATGTATATATATATATATATATATATATGTATATATACATATATATATATATATATATATATATACACATATATATATACATATTTATATATCTATATCTATATCTATCTATCTATCTATATCTATATATATATATATATATATATATATATATATATATATATATATATATATATATATATATATATATATATATATATATATATATATATGTATATAGATATATATATATATAGATATATATATAGATATAGATATATAT
>JBBGZY010000338.1:1327500-1492500 GCA_037952925.1 Lithobates clamitans | reverse complement strand
CTTACTCTAGCCAGGGCTTTGCCTTGCCTTAAAATAAACCATAGTCCCATAGAATTGCCAGCACTTTATGATTTATACTCCATGCAGTATTATTTTATTTTGTTATTGGTATTTTATTTTATAGGTGTTTGTAGAATTTTAGTTCAGAGCTTACTCTAGCCAGGGCTTTGCCTTGTCTTAAAATAAACCACAGTCCCATAGAATTGCCAGCACTTTATGGTTTATACTCCAGGCAGTATTATTTTATTTTGTTATTGTTTTTTTTTATAGGTGTTTGTAGAATTTTAGTTCAGAGCTTACTCTAGCCAGGGCTTTGCCTTGCCTTAAAATAAACCATAGTCCCATATAATTACCAGCACTTTATGAATTATACTCCAGGCAGCATTATTTTATTTTGTTATTGGTGCTTGTAGAATTCTAGTTCAGAGCTTACTCTAGTCAAGACTTTGGTGTTTGTAGAATTCTAGTTCAGAGCTCACTCTAGCCAGGACTTTGCCTTGCTTTATATAATAAACTATAGTCCCATAGATATAACAGCACTTTATGAATGATACTACATGAAGCATTATTTTAATTTATTTTATTGTTGTTGGTGTTTGTAGGCTTCTAGTTTAGACCTAACTCTAGCCAGGACTTTGCCTTGCTTTATTATAAATTACAGCCCTATAGAATTAACAGCACTCTATGATTAATGGTACAGGCAGTATTACTTTATTTTATTACTGTTATTTTTGTTGGTGTTTATAGAATGCTAGTTTAGACCTGACTCTAGCCAGGACTTTGCCTTGCTTTATTATAGCCCTATAGCACTAACAGCACTTTATGAATACTCCAGGCAGCATTTATTTTATTTTGTTATTGTTATTTTTGAGGGTGTTTGTAGAATTGTAGTTTAGAGCTGACCCTAGCTAGGATGTTTCCTTGCTCTATAATAAACTATAGTCCCATAACATTAACAGCCTTTTATGATTAATACTACAGGCAGCATTACTTTATTTTGTTATTGTTCTTTTTATTGGTGTTTGTAGAATGCTAGTTTAGACCTGACCCTAGCCAGGACTTTGCCTTGCTTTATAATAAATTATAGTTCCATAGCATTAACAGCATTTAATACTACAGGAAGCATTACTTTATTTTGTTATTGTTCTTTTTGTTGGTGTTGGTAGAATGCTAGTTTAGACCTGACCCTAGCCAGGACGTTGCCTTGCTTTATAATAAATTATAGTTTCATAGCATTAACAGCATTTAATACTACAGGAAGCATTACTTTATTTTGTTATTGTTCTTTTTGTTGGTGTTGGTAGAGTGCTAGTTTAGACTAGTGAGGACTTTGCCTTGCTTTATAATAAACTATAGCCCTACAGAATAAACAGCACTGGGTTTAATACTTCTTAGGATCAATTCTACATGTACTACATGTAGCACTAGTTTAGTCTGCTTTGCATGTCTATAGATATTTTTATTTGTGTTTATACAATGTTAGTTTAGTGCTGACTCCCCCCCCCCCCCCCCCAGGGCTTTGACTTGCTTTATAAACTATAGCCCTATAGAATTACCAGCCCTAGGATTAATACTTCTTTAAGATCACTGCTACAGATAGCACTATTTTAGTCTGCTTTGCACGTATATAGATATTTTTATTTGTGTTTATAGAATGTTAGTTTAGTGCTGACTCCCCCCAGGACTTTGCCTAGGTCCATAATAAACTATAGCCCTATAAAATTAACAGCACTAGTATTAATACTTCTTTAGGATCACTACTACAGGTGTTTATTTGTGTGTATAGAATGTTAGTTTAGTGCTGACTCCCCCCAGGACTTTGCCTTGCTTTATAATAAACTATAGCCCTTTAAAATTACCAGCACTAGGAATGATATTTCTTTAGGATCAATGCTACAGGCTGCACTATTTTAGGTCTGTTTTGCATGTATATAGTTATTTTTGTTTGTGCTTATAGAATGTAAGCTTAGAATGCAGACCCCCCCCCCCCACACACACACACACACTTTGCCTTGCTTTATAATAAACTATAGGCTTAATGTCACTTCCATGATCAATACTGCAGGCAGCATTATTCTAGTCTATATTGCAATTTTGTATTACATTATTGTAACTTTGCAGCATGCTAGTTTACAGCTGACTCCAGCCATGATCTGGGGTTGATTGAACTTCAGAGAAGGGATCAAAACTGACTTTTGAATTTCTTTAATGCAAGTCAGATTTGGGGGTTAATATTTTTATTTGTAGTGATCCCTTTTCCTGGTGGGGTTAGCAGGCGGATCCTCACGTGTATGTGAAGGGATCATGATCCTGGAAGTAGTAAGCAGTAATGGCTGTGTGTTTTTGTTTTTGCTCTCCAGCCCCCGGAAGACGCAGTGGAAGACAGACGTACAGCCGGTACCAGACACTGGAGCTGGAGAAGGAATTCCTATTCAACCCATACCTGACCAGGAAACGACGGATTGAGGTCTCCCACGCCCTGGGACTGACTGAGAGGCAAGTCAAAATCTGGTTTCAAAACAGGAGGATGAAATGGAAAAAGGAGAACAACAAGGATAAACTCCCTGGATCTAGGGATGAGGAGAAGACAGAGGAAGAAGGGAACGATGAAGAAGAGAAGGAGGAAGAAGAGAAGGAGGAAAGCAAGGAATGAGTGAAATCTGAGTGGAAATTGAGTGAATGGGGGTGTCTCCTGGGTGAATGTGGATGTCTGCTCGTGGGAATGTGTTCAGTTCCTTCTCAAACTCTCGTTTTATGGTACATGTTAAAAGCGAGAAGTTTATGATGCTCATTTGCTTTTATAGAGTATAGATCGGGGGGGCACAACATTAACTACCTGTCACAAATTCCAGCCTTCTTCCACTCCTGGTCAGGACTCCCTCTTTGCATTTTGCTGTGGGTTGTGTGGGGAAAAAAAGGGGGCATTTGCATTACCTTCTTATTTATGTCCTTCAAGTCCTGAGATATAGGCTAATAACTTATACACACGTGAAGGAAGCATACAGGGATTACTAGTATGATTTCCAACAGACTGACATTTCTACAGCCAGAATAGTATTATTTCCTTTTTATGTGAAATTAAACTACCTATTTCCTTGTACAGAGGCGCATTGTTGGATGGCCTCATAATGTAACCTGTGTTTATTTAGATTTATGTATTCATGTATGGGGGGGGGGGGGAGGAGGGGCCAGCACATACACTTATATGTTCATTTGATTTTATTGCTATTATGTATTTGTCCCTTTTCTTCCTATAACGCTGTCTATATAGCTCTATATGCCTCTGTAGCTGTCAAAGCCATGTCAACAGAAAGGACTGATCTCTAGGTTGTTTGTAAGCAGAGTGTATGTACATCTATGAAAATACTAACAACAACCTATCACCTCTATTGGATCTATGACAGACTGCAACACTTGAGATATAATTCCCTTATTTTATCTCCCATCTTGTTATTTTAGGGGCTTAACATTACAGTGTGTGCACTTAAATCCTTCATTTACTACCTAAAGGGGTCAGGCAATAAGTACTTACTTATAACACATTTGTGAATGTGTGGAATATATATATATATATATATATATATATATATATATATATATATATATATATATATATATATATATATATATATATATATATATATATATATATAAAACAGCAGTACAAGGTCAAACCTATATGACTGGCAGTGATGCCCTAAATGCAAGCTACTGAGTAGCCAATGCGAACTGAAACTTGCAATGTAAAACTACCTATTGAAGGAGATATGCTATTGGGAAGTATTTGTAACGCATCTTTTGTTGTTTGTTGCTGCTTTCATCCCAACAACTGAAACTGCCTAGATGGACGCACATTTTTTGTGTTTCTTTTACTGTGCTTTTAAAGTAGCTTAGGACTAAATTGCACTGAATGTAAAGTTACCTATTTGTCTTGACCTTCTATGTTAACGCAAAAGCTTGAGGTATTAAAAAGCCACAAAGGAAAAAAAAAATATCAAAAGTAAAAAAAAAAATAAAAAAAAAATAAACAAAACAGTCTTTGTTTTATTTCTGTATCAGCCTAGTTAAAGCGTGTTCAAACTCTGAATGTAGCAAAGAAACCATGAACCTGTTCCTGGACAAAATAACATTTGTATTGTATACGTGAAACATTAAATGATGATATTATACTAAGGATGAGAAAAAAATAATAAACATGATTTTAAAATGACTATATGGTGTTCTTTTTCTGTATGTTTCCATATGCAAATTAGGGGCCATTGGGTATATGGAGTCATAGTTTCAATGTTTTGATATGTTTCAAAGTAGATGCGGTAATAAAAAAATAAATAAAAACATCCCTTTATTTAAGAGCTGGCTTATGTGGTACTTTGCAAGCTGGCCTGTGTGTACCTCTCACACCTTAGGCTCAAAGGAATAGTTCTTACACATAATAATTCTTTATTTTTTAAGTAACCATATGCCAGTGCAAAATAGCTCCTATAGGTGAAATAATGCCATATATATATATATATATATATATATATATATATATATATATATATATATATATATATATATATATATATATATATATATATATATATATATATATATATTATATAATATGTCAATGGCAAAAACATACATATACATACTTTTGGCAATATCGCTCCTTTACAGACTACAGGGTAACACAGCTACAATAGCAGAGTGTTCCAAGGTTACAAAATCCATCAATTATTTGTCATTTATTCTCCTAGCTCTTCTTTCAAAGGAAACCTCTAGTTTGGTTTTTATATATGCAAAGCTTGCATTTGGGAATTTAACAAAAGATTATCCCATGAACTACCTTTTTTGCAGCAGTATATATGTGTTAAATGACATGTCCTGTATAGATGGCATACAGAAGGCAGTTGGTGTTAAAAATGGAAATTCACATAGATCTTACATACCAAAATACAAAGTTCTCCTCTGGGTTGGTGAAGGGTCCCTGGGGAGTCAGGTAGGTAGATATTCGCCTAGTAATATACCTAGCAAGCTTGCCTGGATCAGGATCCCAAAGTTACTTTACACCAAACAGCTCGCATGTGGTAAAGCAATAACTGCAGGAAAATAAAACCATAAAACAGCTTCCAAAAGCTGCAACAAATGTACACCCAGGCGTCAGTCATTTCCTGAATGTGTCCAGGGCATATGGGGCACTAAAGCAGAGAGACCAGCTCAAAAGTGAGGGGATTTTACAACAGCCCGCTTTCCTCATTGTACCTGAAGGTGACACTCACTTTACACCTCCAAAACCATTAAGAGCCACACATTTCCAATCCGGCAGAACTAAGGCCTAATATTGGAAGCAGTTAACGCCACCTTGGGTAGAGCTGATGCCACTGAAGTTATTTCCCTTCTGTGAGTATTGCAAAAGTTTGACTTGATCTCACAGCTCAGACAGATAGATGCACAGACAGAAAGAGATGATTGCATACAATAGGACAAAATCAGACACAGAGAAGGTGATACTTGTATACAATAGGGGAAAAAATAACAGCTTGTATACACCAGCAAAAAAAAAAAAAAAATCACACAGATTAGAAGCTTGTATACACTAGCAAAAAAAACACACACACACACACAGAAGAAGGTGCTTGTATACAACAGCAAAACGTCACACAGAGAGATGCTTGTATACATCAGCAAAAAACAAAAAAAAACACCACACACACACATATGCTTGTATACATCAGCAAAAAAATCACACACATATGCTTGTATACAATAGCAAACAGTAAAACGCAGATACTTGTATACACTAGCAAAACGTCACACACAGAAAAAGATGCTTGTATACACCAGCAAAAGAATCACAAACAGAAAGAGATGCTTGTATACACCAGCAAAAAACAAAAAAACACACACACAGAAATAGATGCTTGTAAAGATACTAGCAAAATAAAAAAAATAATCACACAGAAAGAAATGCTTTGTATAGATGTTAGCAAAAAAATCACACAGAGAGATGCTTGTATAGATACTAGCAAAAAAAATACTAAAAAAAATAAAATCACACAGAGAAAGAGGTGTATAGATACTAGCAAAAAATCGCACACAGAAATTAGATACTTGTATAGATGGTAGCAAAACAACAAGGGATGCTTGCATACACCAACAAAAAGAAAGAGATGCTTGTATACAATAACAGAAAAAGCACACACAGGGTGAGATTTACTAAAACTGGTGCACTCAGAATCTGGTGCAGCTGTGCATGGTAGCCAATCAGCTTCTAACTTTCACTTGTTCAATTAAGCTTTGCCAATAAAACATGGAAGCTGATTGGTTTCTATGCAGCGCTGCACCATATTTAGCACACTCCAGTTTTAGTAAATAATCCCCACAGAAAGAGATACTTCTATACACTCGTAAACATCAGACACAAGAAGAGATGATTGTATGCACCAGCAGAAATATTACATAGAAAGAGATGCTTGTGTACATCAGCAAAACAGACAAAGAGGTGCATGTGTACACATGGAAAACACACACACACTCAGCAGCAAGCACAACTATAGAACACATGGAAAGCATATTTTTGCAATCACTATAGTAATATACAACTTCTCTTTCTCACTATCTTTCTCTGTCCTGCATGTGGACCAGTCTTTAGTGTATTTCCATTGTATTTCTTTTTCATGTACCATATCCCTGTTTTTACTGTCTTCATTCCTAACTGTGCAACTGAGGCCTAAATATTTCCATTTTATCGTCCCTCTCTATTACCCCTCTTTCACATCACCCTCTTTTCTACAACAATTATTTTTTGCAAGGATGTAACATTTCCCCAGTCTGTGTTCAACCGGCCAGGTTCAAGTAAAATTCTGTTGGTAATGGTTTATGGCAGGACCTGGACTGTTTATTTGAAATGAACAAAGTTCTGGGTGATTTTTTTAATTTTTTTTTTTAGTAAATCGATTACATTGCCTGTATGTCTTATGGCCTACTCAATACCCTTTGTCCCCACCCCTGTACCCCTTATGGACTCTTTGACTTTGCTCCTCTCTCTCCACCTGTCATCAAATTCTTTCGAACTCTCTATTACCATCTACCAACCCAACATGCCCTTAACTTTTAATGCCCCAGCATTCACGCATAGTGCAGCTATATGTACAGTAGAAAGCCTATATGTTATTCACTAATATCTCCTATTTTAAATGCTTTTAGTAAAAAAAAAAAGTGTGGTTCATGATAAAGCGTCAAACTCTGTCCGATCATTTGCTGTATAATGAGATGAAGATAAGTTTATTGCTGATTCCACTTGGCGTTTATGCTGAAGTCAACAGCCCCAAACTCCAATCTTCAGAGGAAGACAAGATTCTGTTTTATGTGATTAAATTATTATATCATCTGAAATGTGCTATGGGAGGAAACGCTGTTATGGGTTGGAAAAAAGTAATTTGGGGGTAATATGGCTGTTCCAGAGGCCTCTGCAAACGATCATTGCTGTCTATAGATGACTTGGAATGGACGTAGTTACACGCCTGAAGGAGACGAGAGAAATTCTATCAACACTTTCTTTGATTAACCAATCAAAATTTCCTTCAAGAATCATTTAAGAAAGGGGACTGTAACTCATGAAAAAGCTAACCAAGAATGTACTGCTCATTTTAATTTAACGTATCACTCCAAACAAGACAATATATACATTATTATGACAATGAATAACAAATTTGATGACACAATGCTCACAAAGTGCTTCTGAGTGGGGAAAAAACGAATCATCTGGGGTTGAGAATGGAAGATGACAACAAAGCAGTGCAAAAGAAGTTTAAAAAAAGGAGATACATTAATTAGAAGCTTAAAGACACTACTGGTGAGAATGGACATATTTGTTAAGATTATTTCTTATGGAACCTACTGTATGATGTAGAAAATCTTGTACATAAGTTCATAAAAAAGCACTATTGTAGCTACTAACACCACTAGTACTAATAACAGCAGAGGCAATAACAACACTATAACTTGTTAAGAGTGTCTAAGTACTGCCATTTTTAGTTGTTAATTGTATATATATTTGTGTGTGTGTGTGTATATATATATATTTATATATAAAAAAAATAAAACTCCAATTTATATATGTGCCTAAATATATATATATATATATTTATCTATCTATCTATCTATCTATCTATCTATCTATCTATCTATCTATCTCTCGCTCTCTCTCTCTCTCTATATATATATCTATATCTATCTATATATATCTATATCTATCTATATATATCTATATATAGATATATATCTATATATATATCTATCTATATATATATATATATATATATATATATATATATATATATATTGGGGTTAAAAAACATCTATATATCTATAGATATAGATATATATATCTATATATATCTATATATATATATATCTATTGGGGTTAAAAAAAATATATCTATATCTAGATATAGACATATAGATATATATCTATACCTAGATATATCTATCTATCTATATCTATCTATCTATCTATCTATCTATCTATCTATCTATCTATCTATCTATCTATCTATCTATCTATCTATCTATCTATCTATATAAAACCGTAGCGTTTAAGTGACCTCAGGTGACAAGGCAGTTTAAAGGCGATAGACTACAATATTTAAATAATACTTCTTAATTCTACTAGTTTTTGTTTTTATTGGTCGCTAAAACAGCTGAAGCTTCCGTTTGAAGATGTTTGTCTTTGTTACATTCTGCAAGGTTAGGGAGCGTACATCGCACACATAAAAGCTGTTTTTAACTTTAGAACTCTTCCTCTCCTCGTAACTTTTAACTACCTGTTATAAAATTTATTGGTGGTGTGTAAAACAAGAATAAAAGCCATTGCCTTCTTCCGGTTGTTAGACAGCAAAGCCATTGTTGGGTGTGAGATAAGGGAAACAAATGAAAAAAAATGCAGGGAAATAATAGTCTAAAGCAACGATTTAGATATATACATTTATAATTACAAGCTTAATATCATATTTTCTATGATATATAAACATATAATCAAATGAAAAATAGGAGTAGGACAAAGGATAGCCATATATGAAAATAAAACGATTATTCAAAATCAAAAGGTAAATAAGTGACAAGAAATAAAGATACGTTGTTGGCAAATAAAGTAGAAATCTTAAACACACTCCAATGAAACTACATTTAAACAAAATATTGTAGATTAATGTTTAATTGAAAAGAACTGTAAAGTGACAGGGGTTGTAGTAAACTATAACTAGCTGTAATGAAAAAGGTATTGGGGGAAAAAAAGAAAATTTGGAGGGTTGAATGGATGATTAGGTTTTAGTTCTTAGGAAAATTTGCATTGTGTAGCTGTTGTGATATCAACTATAACCTGCAATAATGAATAATTATTCTATGTCTATATGTCTATTGCAGAGGTATTTGTATGTATGTAGGTTTTTGTGTTGTATTGATAATTTGGCTCTGTTTATTTGTACATAGACATGCCGAGGACAGTATTACTAGTATGCCCATTTGTGTATGACGGTGTGTGTTGTATGTGTATCAAGAAAAAGATAGCTATGTATTCTCACACATGCACAAAGATGTGTTTATGAATTTTACCTTTGAAAGCAATTAACCTGTGAGTGCGTGTCTGTGTGTATGTGTTCAAAGATATGTCTCTCTTTCTGTCGCTCTCTCTTTCTATATATATAGTTATATATATATAAATAAAGAGAGAAAAGGAGATATATGAAAGACAGGGGGAGAGAGAGGGAAATAGAGAGAAGGGAAGGAAGGAAGGAAGAGAGAGAAAGAGGAAAAAGGGAAGGAAGGCAGGAAAGGAAGGAAGGAAGGAATGAAGGAAGGAAGGAAGGAAGGAAGGAAGGAAGGAAGGAAGGAAGGAAGAGAAAGAGAGAGGGAGAGAGAGGGTAGATTGTTCACACAAAAGTATGTTCGTGTATATAAAGACATTCGTATAAAAAATATATATATACATGTGTGTATGTGAGTTATATTTAAAAATAAGTATCTATCTATTTATCTATCTATCTATCCATCTATCTATCTATCTATACAAATATACATGCATATCTTTTCGGAAATGTTAATGTATAACAAATAGAGCCTTGATTATGTTTTACCACCAGAAGTTTTCCTTTACAGAATACCTATTTTACTAGAACAATCTAAAATTAGCTTATTTTATTAATCCTACCCTAATAATTTTTGAGGTCAGAACAATAGGATCCCGCCTTAAGATACAATATAAGGTATAAGGCCTTAGCGTATAAATGAGTATCACAGACATAAGGATTTAAAGAAAATAATTTTTGCGCCGAAAATGCAAATGAAAAAACACACACACTATATGTATGTGTGTGTGTATAGATTAGTGTGTGTGTATTTAGACGTACGTATATCAGTGTGTGTGTGTGTATCTGTATGTGTACACACACATCACACACACTCAAAAAAAAAAAATCTCTCTCTCTCTCTCTCTCTCTCTCTCTCTCTCTCTCTCTCTATATATATATATATATGTATATTTATATATATATCTATATATATAGATATATATATATATTTATTTTATTTATTTTTTTGAGGCAGATTTATCTATCTATCTATCTATCTATCTATCTATCTATCTATCTATCTATCTATCTATCTATCTATCTATCTATCTATCTATCTATCTATCAATCTATCTATCTATCTACATATATATATATATAAATAGATTAGATAGATAGATAGATAGATAGATAGATAGATAGATAGATAGATAGATAGATAGATAGATAGATAGATAGATAGATAGACATATGTGTGTGTGTAGTGTATGTGTTTATAATGCAAGTGGCTCGGATTTAGGACAATATAATAATTAGTACAGTTTAATCGCTGTTTTAATTTCAAACCAGCATCGTGGTTTGGGATCCAAAAGGCCTTAATTAAATACATGTAAAACTATTTATCTATCTATCTATCTATCTATCTATCTATCTATCTATCTATCTATCTATCTATCTATCTTTAAATTTTCTTTTATTTATTTATTTTGTAAATACAAAATATATTTTAAATTCTCTTCTACCATTAATAGCAACAAAACTGTACCTGGCAACACCTCAGTGTTATTTTCCCACTAACATAACGCTTTCAGGATTAATTTGCATGAGCCCTAATAAGTGTGAAGGGAAAAAATCAAATAATAAAATAATGGATAAATATGGCGTCAAGGAAAGACATTTGCACACGCCACAAAAATGCAGTACATTCTTGGTTGTTTGCAGAAAATTTACAGCTGGGCAATAAAAGTTTACGACTGAATCACAAGTTGGATTGGCCACAGGAAGTCATGTGGACTCTCCATGAACGTGAACTTTTTATTGTGGTTTTCTTATACGCTCTGCTCCTTGTTGTAACAGTCCACCCAGTGCCAGTGTAAGGGGGCTGATCGTATCTGTTTTTTTTTTTAAATACTTATATATTTATTATAGATTTAAAAAATAGACATTCTTTTTTTTCTCAGCCCTGTGGAACTGTTGCTAGCTTGGAGGCATTTTGGAAATAATGAATTTACTGCACCTCTTGGTCGCCTCCCCCTTTTCCACCCCTAGGGGCAAAAGGCACTACATTTCCTTTGGAGCAAGCAAAGAATAAGGAAGCGCCGAGTTGTAAATACCTTTTATTATTAGTTTTTTTTTAATCTCCCCAGAGTTCTTTGCTCTAGAAAGCTGAGGATCGGTGTGTTTTGTCCCCACCTTAATTTTTTTTTTATTATTTATTTTTTTCCTTGTAATGTTTTCTTGAAGCTCCACACAGCATCACTGGATCAGACAGAGGGAGTGAGAGAGGGAGAGAGAGAAAGGGAGAGAAAAGGGAGAGGGAGAGACACAACATTGGTAAGTGTTCCCTTATTGGCTACATTTTCTAACTAATGATCCATAGCAATGGGTGGTAAAAGAAATGGATACAGGGCACCTTATTGCTTAGACTTATTATAAACGCTAATATTGTGTCATGAGATAGATGCAGTGCCTGGGATAACAAGGGAATTGTGTGCTTGTATTGTTGTGTGTGTGTTTGTTGTTACTGATGTGATGTCACTAGCTGGTTTTGTACCGACACTGTTGTGACTGAGGAAATCGCTGCTTGCTGTCACGTCTCTTATATAAAGCTGCTGTGCGAGGTGTTTGGGCCTTGGAAGAAGGATTGTGATGTAATAGAAAAATTGGAAAGAGAAAGAGAGAGAGAGAGGGAGAGAGAGAGAAATCCGCAAAGGAATTGAGGTCGGAAGCTTGGAAAAAAACATGCAAGATGATGAGTATTAAACGAAAAAAAAAAAAAAACTTTTTTTTTTCTGCTGAAAGATCTGGAGAGCAAGGGTGAGAGCTGAGCATGCGCAGTGAGATCAGATGCCAAATTGTCCTAGAATGGATGCCAAGTTCTGTGTGGGTTTCTTGGTCATTGCATATTGGTTGTGCATGATTCATTTTTCTTTATTGGCAGTTTTTATGTTGACAGTATGCTCTACCTGTGTGTGAGACCCTAGGTAGCTTTCTAGAAATCACTAACCTGTTTTGTTGTGGTATATAAAGAGAAGCCATGATATCTATCTATCTATCTATCTATCTATCTATCTATCTATCTATCTATCTATCTATCTATCTATCTATCTATCTATCTATCTATAAATATAGATATATATATATATATAGATATATAGATATCTATATGTATCCATATCTATATTGATATATAGAGATATCTATATATCTATATATATAGATATATATCTATATATATAGATCGATAGATAGACAGATAGATACATCGATAGATACATCGATAGATAGTCATTTATGTGTGTGTCTGTGTGTATATATCTATATATATATATATGTGTGTGTATGTATACATGTGTGTGTATTACACATACATGCTATATATTACATATAATATATTTTTTCTTCACACGTACATTTTAGGTATATATATAGCAAAATAACCTAAGGCATATAAACATAATTGCATTGCTAAATAATATATAATATATTGTACCTTTATGTAGAAGTATTAACATCTTTGTGTTCATTGAGGTATTATTACTAATAATAATATTTTGATTGCTATTAATATTGCTTTATGAAACTAGGTGGGAGATTACAGTTAGTTGCTGGCTTTGTTTAGATACCAATGCCTTGTCTGTAGAATGATGAAAAATTGTATTGTAATTGCATACATGGTTTGGATTCGATGAAAATGTTCGATAAGGCCTTAACGGATTCTCTCTCTCTCTCTCTCTCTCTCTCTCTCTCTCTCTCTCTCTCTCTCTATTTATATATATTAAGCTTGAAACCAAACATTTTGTCTGCATTGTTTGTAATCCCACGTCTTGGGTTTTTGGTCTTCATTTCCTCTACACAATAAAAAAAACAAAAAACAGCGTTTTCCTTGGGCTGGGGCTAGAAACACGTATATATCTTTCATTATCTTGTCGATTAGATTTTCATCGTCAATATCAGATTATTTGTAAAGCTGTTTCCGTTTGTATTTATTCCCCCCATATTTGCACCTAAATGCAGATGATGTTTTCCATGGTTTATCCCTCCTCCTAGGCTAGGGAAATAGTATGTTTAAAATTCCATCCCTGAGTTTTTGATCCTAGTCATATAGCTGCTCTGGCCTGTAAAATGAAATGGCCACATAACGTTTTACACATGTGCTTTGTGCTGCTGTCTGGCTTACAAGAGGCAGGGGATGTGTGTTGGCCCCCTGTATACTGTGTGCTGCTTATCAGTACAATACATACTTTACTTGGAGGTGTTCTATCAAAAGGCTTCATATAATTCAGATTGTAGGCCCAGATTCTACATCCGCAGTGTGAGATGAGTGTACCTCCCCCCAGCCATTTCATTTTCAGTAATGTGAGGCCTGTATGTCTGAAATCCCCCAAACATTATTTCAATGTATCGATTTCTTTACTCTGCTCAACCAGGGCCCATCTCTCATAAACCTGCTGCAGACAGAAACATTTTATATCAAGAATGTAATGGTGATTTATACATTGTTCTGAGTTTTGCGAATAAAACTCCATTGAAATAAATTACACGCTTATATCCATAGCACTAGAGGACTGTAAATGAGTATAATAAAGCTGGCCATTTATATTGACGTTTTCCTTTGGCTATGCATTCTCCCACACAATAAACAAACCAATTTATTCATCAGATTTTTTTTAAATGTCTTCATCCACCAAACACATGTATGGATGCCTTTTGATAGAACCATAGGTAACTCTTTTTTCACTTGTCTGAACAAAACAAAACCCCCAAAAAGAAGAGGACTGCACATAACATGAGTGCAGACCTCTGTAAAAAGGATTAATTTAGTAAATTTGTGCCAAAATATATAAACCAATGTAGGTTTGATTAGTGCATATAAAAAAAAGCTACAAGGCTTCACTAGAATACATTATTTTATAGAATGAATACAACGTCGATTCACTATACGAAAACGCACAGTTCTCTCTACATTAATCTACTTTTCCATGTATGTATAGGTGAAAAAAAAAATATATATATAATTTTTCCCCCACATATACATGGATATGTAGATTGTGAGTGTCTATCTATCTATCTATCTATCTATCTATCTATCTATCTATCTATCTATCTATCTATCTATCTATCTATCTATCTATCTATCTATCTATCTATCTATCTCATTTTCTCTCTCTATATATATGTTCTCTTTTCTTCTCACAAATACATGGATAGGTAGATTGTGAGTGTGTCTGTATGTGACTGTGTGACTGTATATATGTATAGCTATATTTATATATATCTATCTATCTATCTATATATATATATATATATATATATATATATATATATATATATATATATATATATATATATATATATATATATATATATATATATATATATATATATATATATATATATATATATAAATATATATCTATAGGAATATATATATATAGATATATAGATATATATCTAGATAGATAGATAGATAGATAGATAGATAGATAGATAGTGCTTACAAGCCTAATTAATTGTGAATATATCTATCTATATCTATCTATATCTATATCTATATATATATATATATATATAATCTATCCATCTATCTATCTATCCATCTATCTATCTATCTATCTATCTATCTATCTATCTATCTATCTATCTATCTATCTATCTATCTATCTATCTATCTATCTATCTCTCTCTATATAGATATACATCTATATCTATATATCTATATATCTATATATCTATATATCTATATATATATATATATATATATAAATATATATATATATATATATAAATATATATATATATATATATATAAATATATATATATATATATATATATATATATATATACATATATATATATATATATATATATATATATATATATATATATATATATATATATAGTGCTTACAAGCCTAATTAATTGTGAAATTAGCAAATATTTTGTACTATTAAAGTAGTTTATTTCTTATTATATATTTTCTTCTTACTTATTGAGTTTTTTGGATCTATCTATCCATCTATCTATCTTATATGTCTATCTCTGTCTGCCTTCCTGTCTGTTAGTCTGCTTATCTATTGGTCTGTCTGGCTGTGTACAGGATTTCACATGTGTTTGTCTGTTGTAAGGGCTAGCTGTATTCTCCACTGCAACACTGGAGAAGTATCTTTTTTGATGCTATGCTCAATGATTCACACCACTGTGTTATGCAGTAAAAGGCGGTATGCACAAAGAGAATGTTTAAATTGTCCTGTTCAAATAATGTCGTTTTTATTGTATTTAAGTGCATTCTAGCTGGCATACTGTAAATGTTTTTACAGATAGAAAACACAATTTGGTGTTAAATATTCTTGGTGTCTATGAATATTTTATGCCCTCTCGATGTATTTGTTCATTTTGCTGTTTGAGCCGGCAGTAAAACGCTCAAATGCAAAAATAACAACGTATTTATTGAAGTGAGTGGTAAGTTAATAAGAAAATGAGAGTATTGCCTCGCCTGTTCACTTGCTATATTTATTGGCAAGATTCCCCTGCTTACTTCCTTGCTTAAATCCGGTTATTAAATTTACAGTCGTAGTTCCAAATGTATAAATACAGTAATAACCATAAAAAAAGCACACAATGAAAAATAATGACTTCAATGGGATGTTCTTGGCGAAATGTGAATTGCAGGTTTGTGCTTTATTAAAACAGGCAGTCTAGGAACACAAACGTTTAATTGAGGGGTCAAATTGCTATTATCCATAGGGAAAGAAGGAGTCTATTGCTTTAAGGAAGGACTTTTACAGAAAGTGAAATTCCAGGTCATCTGCTCCTATTATTAAGATTGTCCCAGGCATGCTAGGATCACACATGTATTGTTTTATGGGCCTATGCAGCAAGAAGCATGTATCCCTATGTGGCTTGTGGTGAGTCCCATGGCCATCGTTGTTTGTTTGTTTATATACTGCCACCAAGTGACCAAAAGCTGCTAAACCAGCACCTTCCTTCTGCACTGGTCAACATTGCTCTCTGCTGGAATTTTCATCACTGTGAGATTGTATTGGCAGGAATATTTTTTGTATGAGTTTTTTGTAATGTGTGAAGTTTAATAAGAAACAGGTGCATAAGGGTGTTTTGCCCCCGTATTTTTCTCTAGAAGCACTTGACTATTTCAGCAAGTAGGGATTGAAAAAGTTGTTTGTAATATGCTTTAGCTGCATATTTTGCTCTGGACATTGCATACAAGAAGATACATAAAACTGTACTACCTGCACAGAAAGAGCAAGACTTTATTTAGACAGAACATAATATTGCCAGATCACATATGAGTGTGAAATCATTGCAGAAGACATAAAAATGATCTACAGATCGTAAAGTAGCATTTATCCTGTGGTTCGTCCATTCAAAATCATCACACCACAGACCAACACAACAGTGTTATATTAAATAAATCTCTCTTGGAATCTGATACTAGACAGCTCTAAAACTTGTAAAAGCTATATTAAGTCCCTTGTTAACAGTTGTGTATTTTGAAGTAAGCTTATGTTAAGGAATCATAACAGCGGTTTATTAATCATTAAATAAAATTATTTAGCAATTCAATAATGAAATGTACACTATGCAGGTACCGGGACTTAAAAAAAGTTGCAACAAGTAGGCTTTATTATATCAAAATGTCACATAATAAAAGTTTAAAAACTATACTTATGTGGCAGTGCCACTATGTTTTGTATACCCCCTTTTTTATTGGAAAATAATAAAAATGATTGGAAAATAGAAACTATAAACATCACTTGTGTTATTTCCGCAAAAAGCATTAACACAAATCAATGTGCTGCTAGATATGAGTAGAAAGTTAGTAGCTTTAGAAAAAATTGGAATTCACACATTTCCAGCTCAGCTTCCATCTTCAGATGACAAAATAACTTCCTGCACAGAAAAGAAAAAAATAAATATTAATATGCATATAATTTATGATGAATCATATAGCTGATCCAGTTTTCCAACGAACATACAGATTGTTTTATTCGCATGTTTAGTTAATAATATTTCCAGCAGATTCGTTAAGATACACCATACTACAATGCAGATGGTAAAACCCCATAGTAGTATACAAATGGCGGAAAATACATTCAAGTAAACCTAAATAATGTGTCAAAGTTTGTTTTTTTTTTTTACAACATGTCGTGTTATTCGGCTGCATGTGCACTTATAGGCGATAACTGTTTACTCGTCAGTTTATTTAATCGTCCTTGTTTTTTCAAGGAGAATAAAGTTACGCTTTTTAAACTTTGGCCAAGGTTCAGGAATGAGTCTCATTCTCATGTGTAGTATCAGTAAACATAAGAATTTATTCAGCTAGTGAATGTTTACACTTTCTATAGTCTTTTTGTGTCTTTTTTTTCGTGTATGTACACGTTTCTGCCTGGTTACTATGTTTGAGTAGCATTTAAACATACTCATACGTATTAAAATGAGTCTAATTTATGGCTTAACTCTTTTCTTGCCAGTTTAATTCAGCAATAGCCCATTGCCTTTTCTGCTGTGTGTTTCCTAGATTACTTTCAGGATTAAAGTCGTATTAAATTCCAGTGTAGCCCAGGGACACTTAAGAAAATTACATTAAAAAACAGAACGTAGTAAAGATCGATCAAACGTGCAGAATACTTTCTCTAACTATAATCTGGGTCTCCCTATACCCCTGAAAAAAATTACACATCCCCAAATACCCCCCAACTACACAGTGTGACTTTAATAAGACGCTGGCAGGTAATGCACTCGGTCAACGTACTGCAGCTTTAATGAAGGTACTGGGCTAAGCTCAATGCAAGGTCATAAATAAATAAAACGCATGCAGCCAGATGGGCTGTAAATTACAAATATAAATTAAAAAGGTGAAGAGAAAGGTGCTTAGTGTTTTTTTATCCCAGCTATGTGATGTCCAACAATTCAACTCACTATTAATTACACACCAGTGTCTTTCTAACTTCCCATACAAGTTTGAACCGCAAGTCCACGGATTTACAATCTCATTTCATAACGCAAAATGCAAAACAGAAATGGTGTTTATGTTCAAACCGGTATAAATATAGCTCCATATCCTCCACCATTATACCATTTTATGTGTTTATTGCAAGACCAGGAGCCTGAACGTCGACTAGATGTCCTATATGTTTATGCTGCGTGTAGGATGTAAATAATTACATTCAGTCGTTAACTCAGCCATAGGAAGACTTTTTATGAAACCAGTTAAGATGAAGGTAAAGTGATGAAATTTACTTTGACACAGGGTACTTTGGCTTCAGAAACTCTGTTTCCTTCTTTTAATTGGGGGAGGATATAGAAAACACGTGTGTTGAGGCAATTATTTCACAGGTTATTTTTCCATCAGATAATCAATCCGTAAATTACATAACTTAGAACAGAGTAATCCATTATTCAATAGTATTAGGAAGATGAAGAGAAAATGCATTGGATTAAAAAATAAGTATGGAGAGATATTAATCGATGTACGTACCTGTAATTCCAGAGATCTCGTTGTTTAGTAGACAATGTTTGCTTAAGAAGACTTACTAGTCTTGAGGGAAGATAGGGAAAGAACTACATGCAGCCATGGCTCCAGTACACTAGGGTGGATTCATAAACATCTGCTCTTTTATATTCTGCTGAGTTTACATAATAGTGCTGGGATTCGATTTTTACAGAGTATACCTCGAAGGCAATTACAACTGCATGCAGAACTGGAATGGAAAATAGTACATACTTTTATAGGGAAAACCATTTTCAAGGTATCCGTGGCATACCACAGTAGCCAATACTGTTAGCAAAATAGAATCAAACAGCTTTTTTTATGGTTTAAAGCTCTTTTTCCCCAATTTGCTATGATGAAATTGCCTAAACCATGGTTTCCCTTTGTTGCTTCAAGTTGCATGTGGTAGCCAGTTTTCTACTCCCCATAAATCGACGAGTGCTTTAAGGCTTGCCCTTTGCTTATAGATGTAATAAAACACTTAACTTTCTCTTCTAAGAGAGGCACTATTATAGCCTAGAACTGGCTCGGTGAAATCCTTTAAATACCAAAGTCCTTTCTCCCAAAACAATCCTTGCAGTTTTCTGTAAAAGTTTAACATGAAGGGAAAGAGAAAAAAAACTTAATTATAAAAAGAGTAGAGGAGAGAGAAAGAAGATAGAGAGAGAGAAGGAAGAGAGAGAAAGAAAGAGAGGGAGAGAGAGAGAGGGAGAGAGAGAAAGAAAGAGAGAGTGAGAGATAAGTCCTTATAATATCATAACAAGAGTAAAAGCAGATTGAGCGACTGGGGGCCCACTGGTTTACTGCAAATCTCCACCATACTGTACAATAAATACGAGATAAGCTGATAAGTGGGCAATGAAATAAGACTCTAAAAAGCAATCAAATGGTTTATAGCTTAGCACTACAATCTTGGGAGGAACATCCAGCTACAAACCACACCATCATGATATAGCAGCAATGATAAGATCGATATATTATACCATACAGATGTGTATATATCTATCCATATAAATACACACACACATATATAGATAGATATATACACAGACACCCACAAATATACACACACACACACACACACACACATATATATATATATATATATGCAGTGAAATAGCTATGTACTTCCCAACATTAAACAACTAGCTATAGAACATCTGCTTTAGGTGAAAAAAGGTGCCAGCTGCTGGCAAATTTTGATACTGGGTCAGCAAAAGTTCTAACACAGGAAAAGCGACCCTAAACCATAAGGAATTCTATTTATTAAGACATTTGCCACCCCCTTCCACTCACCTTTCTAAAAGAGAATGCACTGAATAACCCCCCCTCTATAACTACATACATTTTGTTCCACAAACCTTTTCTTGCAGGAGGGTGTCCCAGGCACTGCTTGTCTAATCTCTGCCTCAAATGGTCGTTTTATTTTGCTTAAACTTTATTTTTGAGCTGTTGCCTGCACTCAGGGGACTGTTGGTGTTATACCAGGGCAATAAACGACCCCTTTTCCTCTGTTCTCCTCTTTATGGCTTTACAGCCACCATTTCGCTTTGTTGGTCACAGGAAAAAGATCGTAAAATCCTTCAGCATCCGGGTTTCTCTTCAGCCCTGAAAAAATATTGCTGTTTGTAACTTTCACAAATAGTAGGCATTAGGAATAGCTTGTTACACAAGATAGTGTTCTAGCAACTGCACTCATTGTCATTGTGCAAGGAATTCAGGGATCTCATTTTTATTTTTAACTACCAATCATGCCCTTTTTATTGTAATTACTATTATTATTAGATCTTTTTTTAAAGCTAGGGCATAAATATATCATAGATGGCCACAAGATGACTTTATACATGTGTAGCAATAAACACATTACTATGCTCAGACCCCCTGTCAGTGAAATGTAGCTTTTTTTTTTATTTCCTGTGATCTCATCAGACCTTCTAGTAGTCTACAAAAGCCACACGGTTTACAGCTTTCTAATTATAAAGCAGCCAAGCAAAGGCAACGGGGGCAAAACATAAAATCTATGGACTAAAAAGGGTCTGAGCAATATAATAATTATACTTGCCGCATTGTTATACATTACTTCCACCGAGATCATCATTAATAAGCATGTGGGTACAACTGACACATAATAAAAGCTGTGGGCAAAACCTCAAAGAAAAAAAAAAGTCCAGGTAAGTACCACTGAGGGTATTTTAATGAATGAGAACCTAAAGGGTGTTCAAATAATATTAAACACTTGTCTTTGATGAAAACGTATTAAAATGAGCATACAAGCAGAAAATTGTATGTTCATTTTTATGTTTGTAAATATGTTTGTAAATCTTTTTTATGTTTGTAAATATGTTTTTAAACACCTTGTAATGACTGGGGAGTGTTAAAAATGGACGTGACACACACACACACACATACATATACACACATATATTTATATATGTATATATCTATATATAGGTGGCTACATGCATATGCAGATCTATTTGATGTATCCAGTGACTCTGCACGCGTGTGTGGGAGTTACATGTCTGCTAAGTTCCCAATGCTTTTGCATACATTAGATTCTATTAAGAAGAACGTGAAATTCTATGGGGATAAAATGTAAATCGGATTTAAACTGCTCCGTTCTCTGGAGACTTTACTCCTAAGTCCCAAAGCTACTTGAAGGATTTTTACCTCCTCCCCAACTAATTTTATATTTCTAATTCTAAGACTTACTTTGAATGTATACTTTCAGCTAGGGAATCAACACAAGCAAAACCAATTTTTTCCTCTCTTGACATCTCGCCTCCTATTGGCTCCAGGCAGGTCAGCTGACTTTGTCATTTTGTCTGTCCTGGAGTGGAGCCGTCCCTATAACAATCTAGTTCAGACTACAAACTGGAGACAGAAATAAATATTAAAGAAATCTTACAGGCAGGTAAAGGAGAAGATATGAATTCCTATTTCACGAACCCCTCTTTATCCTGCCATTTAGCTAGTGGCCAAGAAGTTATACCAAATGTGGCCCTTAATTCAACTGCCTATGACCCTGTTAGGCATTTTTCCACTTATGGAGCAGCGGTTGCTCAAAATAGGATCTACTCTTCACCATTTTACACACCGCAAGATAATGTTGTTTTCAGCTCCAGCCGGGGCCCCTATGAATATGGATCTAATGCATTTTACCAGGAAAAGGACATGCTTACTAGCTGCAGGCAGAATTCTATGGGACACAATACACAGACTTCAATTGCACAGGATTTTAACAGTGACCAAAACAGAACCAATGTCCAGGAACAGAAAACTAGCATACAGATCTATCCTTGGATGCAGCGCATGAACTCCCATAGTGGTAAGTTTTACAGCTTGAAGATATAAATTAAATAAACTGAACGATCTTTACGATCATCTCCCTAGCAGAACAGGCTCAGTTCCTTTTTTTATGGCCTCATAAAAGCCATAAAGTAGTTCCTTTCACAGTTGCTGTTATAGGCCTTTTATTTGTTAAGTTGTTGCAAGCAAATATGGCTTGTTATGTGCTTTCTAATTAAAAGACGTTGAGAGTTTCAAATATATGTAATAAAGTTCAACGAGGTTTGTTTTTTTAGTATTTTTTTGGGGGGGAAGGGGGGTAAAAGTTAAATAAAAATAAATAAAAATATCTTACTGTTTTTTTTAATTATTATTAATTTAATGTTAAACTTGTTGTTATGTTGCAAATGCATATGCTCATATGCATTTAAATATTTAGAATTAAAACAAAAAAAGTAACTTTTTTTGTAATGTTGGCTTAGAGAACTTATTAATGGTTAGAGCTATGAGGGTAGTGCATGCAGTAGGTTATAGATGTGTAGGTGGGTGGGTGGTGGTACAGACTGGGGGTGCAGGTATTCTCAAGGGTTTCTCACTAATTATTCTCAGTTTGTCTTGTGTCTGAATCCCTAGGGGTGGGCTATGGAACGGACAGAAGGCGAGGTCGTCAGATCTACTCCCGTTATCAAACCTTGGAGCTGGAGAAGGAATTTCACTTCAACCGTTATCTGACCCGACGCAGGAGGATTGAAATCGCCAATGCACTTTGCTTAACAGAGCGTCAGATCAAAATCTGGTTCCAGAACAGGAGGATGAAGTGGAAAAAGGAGAGCAACCTCACCTCCACCCTGACTGGGGGCACTGGGGGTAATGCTGACAGCCTGACCGGGGGGAAAGAGGAGAAGGGAGAAGACACAGAGGAGCAGCCCAAAGAGTGAACATTACCAGCAATCCCTCTACTCCCTACTACTATCCCTCCACCCACCCCACCTCAGCTGGCAGAATTCATCTGGATGGGCTGCATTATCGGAAACAAATATAGAAATAGAGAAAATATATATCTTCCCATCTTTTTTTATACAGCCACTTGTGGACTCTATATATATATCTATCTATGAATCCATTGAGGGAATAGACGATCTGCAAAAAAAAAGAAGCTTTTGGCCAGCCTACGTCCACCCTTTAATTTCTTTGGCTTTGAGTCTCTGTGTCATGTTGTCCTCAAACTTTTTAGAACAAAAGACAGTATTCCAAAGTCACACATTTCCTTGTAAACAAACATTGCCTGCGAACAAAGGGAGACTTATCCAGTGACAGACGTTGCCTGTATATGTGTGTGTTTGGGATGGAGCTTGCACACTTCCAATGTGAAGAAATTCATAACCTCCCCAGAAAAACTCTCATGATCCCTTTTCCCATGGACACCTAAAATATGCCATCCCCCCCCCCCCCCAGCCCCCCCTCTTCTCCCCCAAAAACTAGCTTGACTGTATTCAAAACGATTCTTTGGATGATCTTCCATATTCCATACTGTGACAGTTACCTTGTGACTCTTATTTTTCATTGTGCCCGTGGTGTCAGTATTTATATTTATGTCAGCACTGCAATGTTCAATATTAGCTCGTAAAATGAAGTTTCCTAGCTGTAGAATAATGGTTACTTTCTCGTGTTCCACTGACTATGTATAAAGATCACGTCCTATGGACAAACTGTTGAGTATTTAATAAAATTGATATTATTTTTACATGGTCGTACGTTTTCATTGCCTGGAAATAGATTCATCCTGTTCTTTTTAGGGTGCACAATGTCAGCAGAGACAAGGCTTTGTGTAGCATGTCATTCTCAGTGATCAGAAAAGGCTCACCCTTCTCTATCAGAGCCTTTGTGCCTCTATTCCATACTACAATAAAGATATATTATGCTGCATTCATGCTAACTTCCGAAACACGTGCATTGTCTGCCTTTAAACATGCGCCCCCCAGCAAACACAAGCCTTTCATAGGGACTTGGGATCTTGGATTTCAAGGAGCAGGTCATTCTGGACCCTATGCGACTCATCAAAGGTGACCACAATCCACCAGTGCCTTTTTTTCACTGTGTACATGTACACACATCATATAGCTGCAGAAACATCTAATATGCAAGGCATAATATAGAATATATGTAGTCCAATCGAGTCATAACAGCCTTGAGATACTGTCACCTTAAACCACCCATGTAAAAATCTTTACAATCAAAGCCTGATGAAACTCTGATAACTATGTAGCTGCATGTATTGCAATCTATCATAATCATACATAAAAAAACAATTTACAAAGACCTAGTGATACCTAACTTATAGGCAGAAAAAGGTGAGGGGGAAAATAAATTCTATACCTATTTTTTTTTCAGATTAAGTCTATGATATGAAAGAAAGGCTTCCCTAATAATTATATATAAATACTTTCCAGGTCTAGCCTATAGCAAAAAGAAAAGTGCACGCAGATAATATGCAAATGGTACACTATACACAATACTTTCCAGATCTAGCCTATAGTAATAAGAAGAGTATGTGTAATTCATATATATACATATATATGTAAATGAAACTCTGTACCCAATACTGTTCAGATTTAGCCTCTAGTACAAAGAAAAGTACATGTAAATAATATACACATAAATATACATGTAAATGAAACTCTAAACCCCATACTTTTCAGATATAGCCCATAGTAAAAAGAAAAATATGTGTAATTAATACATTTAAATATCCATGTAAATTAAACTCAGTACCCAATACTGCTCAGATCTAGACTACAGTAAAAAGAAAATTACATGTAAATAATATATATATAAATATACATGTAAGTGAGGCTCTAAGCCCCATACTTTTCAGATCTAGCCTATAGTAAAAAGAAAAGTACGTGTCATTTTTATGTATGATATATACATGTAAATAAGACTCTGCCCAATACTGTTCAGATCTAGCCTACAGTATAAAGAAAGGTACATGTAAATAATATATAGATATATAAATGTACATGTAAACGAAGCTCTAAAGCTCCATACTTTTCAGATCTGGACTACAGTAAAAAGAAAAGTATATATTAATATACATGTAAATAAAACTCTGTACCCAATATTGTTTGGATCTAACCTACATTAGAAAGAGAGGTACATGTAAATAATATATATAAATATACATGTAAATGAAGCTCTAAACCCCATACTTTTCTGATCTAGCCTATAGTAATAAGAGAGGTATGTGTAATTAGTATATATAAATATACATGTAAGTGAAATCCACTAAGCCAATATATTCCTATAACAATCCTTGGGGGTATTAGGTTAATTCCACTCTCTTCAGCTATATTAAATTTAGGCTCTGCAGCCATCACAGATAATCCAATTCTGTGCCAGCTGAACTTTTCACCTTGAAATAAATATAATATCTATGGAGAATAGTTTGATCTGTACCTCCAGAAAAATAATAAAAAAATCACCCTCCCATCTCCATGACATTAGCATGTATTTCTAGTGAGGAAATTGAAGTATGTAAGCCAGACACCACACGTTGAATTTTTTTTGCACCAAATAAAGTGAGTTTTGTGGACTTTTGTGTCCATTCAAGCGCAACAGAGAACCAGAGACCTGAACTTTCTCTCCAGTGATCAAAAGCACAAATATTTATTGCACACGTATGTTTAGGAGATGCTTTGTTAGATAAGGATCTGCATTTCAACCAGCAGACCAAAAAACAGACTGAACAAAGAAAGACACACAGATCTCTTTAAAACACATGTTTTCCCCCTTATCAGATGCAGTCTGTAATTTGTAAATAGGTATAGAAGGGACTAGTGTAAATATGGAGTATTATTTTAGATCTACAGCTCCACATGATAAGATGGAGCAAATCCCCTTTTGTCACTTTAAATAATGAAGTTTAATGTTCTTCAATTTCCGGTGGGTCCTGTTTGTTAAATATCATAGGGACACATCCACTAAAACAGCCCATGTAGAGGGAGGAAGAAATTATAATGCAAATATAAGTTCTTTTAAAAAATACATAAGTGTATTTTCCGCAAAATCAAGGAGAGGCGAAAAAAAAGCGAAATGTCCGCTTGTTTGTGTAAGGCAAAATAACCGATCCTTGGGGAAATTTGCAACCATTAGGTCCCTTGTTCAATGGGTGGTCAACCGCGTTGTAAATAAATTATTGATATAGTTATATTGTTATAAAATCCAGGTTTAGTTTGTCACCCATTGACCTAGCACACCCCAATGGTGGCTCTCGATGCAGCCATATTTAGCAGGCGCTTTACCACCCTACTGGCACCAGGTGACGCTGTGGCCTCATTGTCTTCTTTTTCGACTTGGGGCCTTTAGTTTTTTCTGCCAACATATCAGATACGTTTCACAGGCTTCCATCAATAACCTCCTGGGGTCATCAAGCCAAATTTATGACTGGCCAACAGAGTCACGTGATTCTATTTAAACATCCCATATTTGGGCAGAGCACATAGAATAAAGAAAGAGGATTCCCCAGCTATAAATTCTGCACTTTAGAGAACAAAACCCCTGAACTTCAAAGGGCCACAAATCAAGCCTAATCAAAGGGTGCAAAAAATAACAATAATAATAATAATAATCAGCCATGAGCTCGTACGTAGCCAATTCATTCTATAAGCAGAGTCAAAATGTTCCAGCCTATTCCATGCAAAGTTATGGGAATTATGGATCTGTATCCGAGGTCCCTTCATCCAGGTATTGCTACAGTGGGTTGGATCTGAGCATTACATTCCCATCTCCTGGTTCTTCAAACTCTCTAAACGGTCTGGACATGCCTTCAAACCCCACTACAAACTCTGATCGGCCTTCCTGTAATGTCATGGGCACTTCGGGGCACACACTGGGTAGAGGAGATCAAGGTGCCCTCAGCCCTGGGATTTACAATCAGAAAGCGGGGAGCACTTCGTTGGAGGACAGATCTAAAGGGATTGAGAACATCAAATCAGAGCCGGTACTAACAACTCCACAAGGACAGCAACAACCACAACAGGCACAGCCACAGCAGACGCAGCAGCAGCAGCAACCACCCCAAATATACCCCTGGATGACCAAACTGCACATGAGCCATGGTAAACTTTCACTTCTCGCTTTTGTTTCATAGGGGTTTTTTTTTTTTTTGCATTGGTTTTTATAGGCCATACGGGGCAAATAATAAAAAAAACCCGAGGTCGTAAATTTTACGACTTAGGCATCAATTGCTCGTAAAACTGTCCACTAAAAGGCTTACAGGCTATAGACGTCCAAATTTATGACAGCATAATTGGATCATAGGAACAAAACGTGTAGAAAAGACAATAATTCCATTTTTAGGGAGAAGGGGAAAAATGATTTTTTTACAGGAAAAAAAAATATAAACTTGTTTAGTTAATTTTGCTAAGACTTTGCAGTTAAAGGCAGGATTTAAAACAGCTTGTTGGTGACCTAAGTATTTGAACTTTATGCTGTACTAAACAATCTAATAAACATGTGCATGTGGATGTATATAAATGCATGCAGACTAGTGTGTATTAGGTCCTGCATGGACAGGCATCGTGTTTTTTTTTTATTATTATTATTTTATTTTTTTAGGCGTTATTACTATAATTATGCTAAATGTATATACCCCTACTACCTTCTCCTCCTTAGAAACTGATGGCAAGCGTTCCCGGACAAGCTACACTCGGTATCAAACCCTGGAACTTGAGAAAGAATTCCATTTTAACAGATACCTGACACGTCGCAGGCGCATTGAAATAGCCAACAACTTATGTTTAAACGAGAGGCAGATCAAGATCTGGTTCCAAAACCGAAGGATGAAGTGGAAGAAGGATTGTAAAGTCAAAACCAAAGACTCCATTTAAAATGGCGACCTCAAAGGAGTTAGATATTTAAACTTTAGTTTTACTACATCTACTTAAAGAAACTTTTTTTTTGTTTTTTTTGCCTTTTGTGTGAAGGGAGGTGGATGGGATCAAGGGAAGGTAAAATAACTACAGGGAATCTGAGTTGATTAACACCTCTAACACAAGACAGGTCCCCCCACCCCACCCCTATATTTTGAAAGCAAAAAAATAGTGTATAGATCTGTATTTTATCCATTATTATTTTGGCTAATGTCAAGGTGTAAAATGTGGAGGAGAAAAAAACTGTTTAGGCAGCTCCTTGTATAGTTTACTAGCCCAGGCGTCATTGTACTAACTGTGCAATCTGTCCAGGGTCAAGGAAAGTTCTTTTGGGAAAAAAATGCTAATTGGGATACTAGGCTGAAAAGGGCAGGCAAAGAGTGGCTGTATTATATTGTGCTTATTATAATAGGGGTCATATCTTTGGCAACCAGTTAGATTTGGAAAATATAAACAATAGAAAAAACACAAGTATAAAGTTTCAAGCTGAAACTTTGCCATTTGTTATATAGTATTGTACATACACACATGGGTGTGTAAAATCCACTAAGATGTGTCCATGCACTTGTATAGTCTTAAAAAAAATACGTGTCACACACTACAGCGTGAATTTGTTTTTATGTCTCATTTTAATAGTAGTGTTTATGTTTCCCCCCCCTTGGGTCAAATATGTGCCCACCTATCCTTACCCTTTGCCCACACACTATGGTATACTTGGTTATACGGTGTATGTGTGCAGGATTTAGTTTGTCTTCTTTTGGCATTTTGGAAGGGAACAAATCGCCAGAATTATTTTCATGTGTAATTTATTGTGTTTTTTTTTACATATTTTTTTTCTTTATTTTGCATTAATAATGCTGAAGTGTATAAAACGATTTGTACTTCATTGTTTAATATAATCATTTTTAGCCAGTTTTATGCGATAATGTAACTCATATATTTATTGGTTTCAGTTTCATATGTGAAAATCATGAATCTTATATTTTGTCATATTGAATAAACTGCAAGTAATATAACAGGTGAACCTGTGGTAACAATTATGTTTTTATTGTATATTACTGGCTAGTGAAAGAGGTTAATACATTTGGTAGTGTAAAAAGATAACCTTATATATTAGCATATATGTAACAGGATCGTATGTAAAATATCTGTAAAGTAAGATATCTTGGACCAAAATAAGGAACCAGACTTAAAACCTAACTGCAAATTAACTGATATGTATATATAAGAAATTATGCCCTGCAGTATCCCTAAATCAATATATATATATATATATATATATATATATATATATATATATATATATATATATATATATATATATATATATATATATATATATATATATATATATATATATATATACACACTACCCCACCCCAGCAGTCTTCATTTTTTCACTAACAAATATGTTTAAGGCTGGCCATACATTTTTCAATTTTCCTTTAGATTTTCCAAAACCACATAGTATGAGGTCAAACACTTTCGATTTGTATACAATCAGGCAGGCATGTGTACTACATAGTTGAAGGTAAATCTAAAGGAAATTGAATACAAAAATGGCACAATGTATGGCCAGCTTAAATGCTACATAAATATACATATAACCAAAAAAACTAAAAATAAATATATGCCAAATGAAAAATAGTCTAAAATAAATGACGTACCTGTTTATTCCAGTACTGAAACTTCTTATGGGTTGACTCAAAACAGTATGATGTCTCTAGAAGTAAGGCTAAAAAGCTAAAAAACCCCACACATGGTCAAACTGGTTGACTTGGTGTGAATTTCTTTACCCCAAGAACTGCTAAAGAAAGTCTGGAGAAGATGGTCCGATTCTGTTATCTGTAAATCTGGCCAGTGAACTATTTACAGTAGGGACAAATGCTTTGAATAAGTTGAGCACCATAAAACTTTATGGCACTTCCTTTACACGTTAAGACAAAAGAGGTTCTTCCTGATATTGAAAGCTTAAAACCCTTTGAAGATACGTCCTAGGGCTGAACTTTTTTTTTTTTTACTTTAATCACACATTGTTGAAAATAATAGTGTACATTTGATGGTTTGCCTGTAATTAGCTTTGCTGTGGTTTTGGTTTTGAAAACGTTGTCAGGTATAGATTATTTGTCAGGTTGGGTTTCTTGATGGTTTTGATATATGAGTGCCACCTTCATCTGCACAACGTCCCCTGTCGTTGTGATGACGTCATCTTTCCAATACCCAAGACTCTTCATTTATCCAAGCCCCCAAAAATGTAAGTTTAGGACGTGACTCCTATCAACAATAGTAATACACACAATTCGGCTCATTGACATACTCTATACAATGTCAAGAGCGTGCACCTCGCCACACATGTCAGGGTAAATAGCTTGAATATTGAACCAAATTTTGGAGACCCCCTGAAGCTCAAAACTAGGGAACTTTTGTAGCTGAATGTGGCTCCAAGATTACAACTCCTCCTCATTCTACCTGCTAATATAAGCTAGGCCATGTCCATCCAAACATTTTGAGTCAAAACACCTAGACAACACATTCAAGCCAAATTATTCTTACTTAAATATGTGATCAGGTACACTTGCCAAAAGAGCTGACATCAGTGGGCAGCTGGAGCTGAATAATAACGCAATTCCACCGGTCTATGCTATATGCCTGACTCATCTTCCAGAAAAGAAAGTCTAAAAATGGAAGTGAAAAAAGGCCACTTACCTTTCCTGTAAAAACTGTGACCTCTATATTAGAAAGGTTACCTAGGCAAAGGCTTAATAAAATGATAAGTCCACGTCTTTGTGAGACATTGCATTTAGTTTAAGAGAGAACATTAGTGCAAATACTTCTGGCTTCTATTCTATGTGAATTTAGTAGTTTAAAAGTTTTTTGAAAGGTTATTTATGTGGATGGCCATAAGGAAAGACCCTGAATGGTTCTTCTGGAGCACGTGATGTCATTAAAGTAAGTTTTATGGTTTGGGGGAGCTGACAAAGCTACAATGTATTTACATCATATATAATCTTAACTGTCCACCATCGCAGCTGCTGGGTCTCTTTAATGCTAGGACAGTGGGACAAGGCGTTTAGTGTGGATTACGTCGCCTTGTGAAAGCTGAGAATGAGGGTTCACCAGCCAAAACCACCCCAGGCTAATGGAGGGAGCTCTTTGCCTTTCTCTTAGAACTATATAAGATTTAAGGTAACGTTTCCGATTCGTATCGTGACTATTTTTTTTATTAGTATTTTGCATTTTTAGGGTTCAACAGTAGTTCTCCTGTAAGGTTAATCTAACGTTCATTTAGTGGATCCCAGGTATAGCTTAGCTTGCCCAGTTGGTCTTGGTCTCATATATATATAGATTTATTATTTTTAGTAGAAAATGTTCCAAGATATGAATGAATATATAACCTTGGTAGGTGTTCTGTGCTTGAGGCAGTAGACAAGGGAGTGCCTACAAGGTGACTTAGCTTCTATTCAGCCACACTGACATGTATAGAGGAGCATGTAGTCAAAGTTTGTAGGCTTGAAGAAAGTCAATGGTATAGAAGTGCATACGCAATGTCTGCAAACGTTTATCATGGGATGTCTGTGCATTTAACTCATGCGAGCTCATAGCTCTCCCTGCCCGGGGTGAAGGGGCTGATTGACAGCAGAAGAACTGGGCAACAACTTTTTACAACAACCTCCCTGGGGTTACACCAAATCCCACTTAAAGGAGCATGCATGCACCCATAAAAAAGTCATTTTCTGCCTTGTGTTAATAGTATTCCAGGAGCCCAATGTTTCATGCAATCTAGTCACGATCTCTTACCATGTGTAACAGCTATTCAACTCCTTCTTCCCCCAAAGTCATTAGGAGTCCTTCAGGTGAGCTCAGAGTTGTGTGCAGAGCTCAACAAACGGGTTTTCCTTTTTGAAGCTAGTGTTGTAAATACTTTGGATATTTTCAGCATGGTTTCAGGCCAAATGTACATCAAAGGATGTATAGAACAGACAAAGAGCACACATATGTGTTACAGAATGCTTGGGATATATGGGGCTGATATAGAAAGATAGATAGATAGATAGATAGATAGATAGATAGATAGATAGATAGATAGATAGATAGATAGATAGACACAACCAGGCAGATCTCTCATTTGTTGGGGGATTTGACTTTTATGTTCATATTTGTACCTCATACAAACACTCTGTATAGATTAGCAGGCACAATTATTTACTAAAACTGGAAAGTGCAAAACCTGGTGCAGCTCTGCATAGAAATAGATCAGCTTCCAGGTTTTGTTTTTTCAAAGGTTAATTGAACAAGCTGAACATTATACAATTTTCCTTACCAAAACCATTTAATATGAGGTCAAACCTAAACACTTTCATTTTGTATGCTGTCAGGCAGACCCTTGCACTACATAGTTGAAGGTAAATTTAAAGGAAATTGAACAAGAAAATTGTATAATGTATGGCCAGCTTTAGCAGCTGATTGGCTACCATGCACAGCTGCCCAATATTTTGCACTCTCAACCCCTGTAGTCCTTAGACCCCATACACACTATTAGATTTTCTACAGATATTTGTCTTCAGATTTACCAAAACCATAAAATATGAGGTCAAACCTTAAGAGTTTCAATGTGTATGCAAGATAAATTCAGATAAATCTGAAGACAAAAATCTGCAGAAAATCTAATAGTGTGTATGGGGTTCTATGTGTGGAAAAAAAACAAAACATTTAAATAGTTAAAAAACCGAGGATCTGTTTAGCTGTTTATCTCTTCCTAGAAATCATCCTGAATTTTAGTCTAGTAACTTTTCCAGCTGTGTAACAGCCACATCCAAACATACATTTGTTGACAAGTTTATTTATGATGATAGTCTTCCATTTGTTGTATAGCAGTGATGTCTACTCTGCTCCAATGTAATATAGTTGCAACTTGCATCAGGGACCCAGCACCGACCAGAGGGAATGACATGCCGGTTTTAATTAATTGGACTAATTTCCCAAGAATTGATGTTGCCATATAGAAACAGCCATTTTCACAATGTATTCATTTTCAAGACACCAAAATAAATTCGACGAATGAAAAGGATTCCCAAGCATGCTATTTTATTTCAATCACTTCAAAGCTAAGCCACAATATCGGTAGCCATAGACAATAGGGAGGACTTTTCAGGAATCAAATGTAACAGCATGAGGAAAAAGGAAACACAAAACACACACAAAGCAAACTTGTTTTTTTTTTTCTGAAAATGAGTCTTTCCTAAAAAGCAGAAATGGAGCAGATCACATAGATTTACTCATATCAATCCATAGTGAGGTGGCTTGGATGAAATCAGCAGGTCCTGTTTGCCCAGGAGTGGTGGATACATGGCTTGGCCTCCCAGTGCTGTCACTATAGAAGTGTAGGTGTGTATGTCTTCAGTGACAAGGAAGAAGGACATTCTGAAGTCAGGAGGGAGGGGGGGGGGGGGGGTGGAGTTGGAAATCAACTAAACTGGCAGCCTTACAACATTGGCAAGGCAACCTAGACACAAATCTGCCGCTTGGCTTTCAAATAATAATCCGTGTAAATAAGTGTTCCTGAAGTACACTTCTCTTAGGAGGGATGTTTATCATTCCCTGCAATCTACATTCTCAGTTGTACAAACAGTGCAGGTTTGAAATAATTTCAACAACAAACCGACTAGCTAACATAGCTAACATCACTAGGGATTCGCAGATCTACACCTATTTACTAATCACTAGCATCTACTGCAGGCAGGGAGGCAGCTCTTAGTTGTGATGTGCTGGTTTCCATACCCAAATACCAGAATACTATGAGCACAGCCACATTTGTTGAACATATGTTAACCATACTAACAGTGCAAGGGGCACAGCACAAGGGTGAAGTGCAATACTCATTGCAGCCAGTTAGTATCCACCTTGAGTTAGATTTGTTTCATAAAAAACATTCTGTTTAGTTTCAGTAGGTTCCTGTTCTCTGCGAAAAAATAACTGTGTAAAAAAATGACCTTTTATTGCAACATATGGAGGAAAAATCCACTAACCCCTTTACGCAAGTCAATATTTGCCTATATGTTGTAATTGAAGGTATTTTTTTTGTAAATAGTATCTTTCTTGTTTTCTATTGAATTGGTTGGTGAGGATTTAACTGTATACTTAGGCACCCCACTACCCCACTACACTCTACTGAACATTGCTACCTGTACTATATTTTTAATAGGCCTATGTAAGAAAATAATACATCTTAAACAAGTTTTTCATGTCCTTCATGCAGGCCTAAGTTCCATTATATATATATATATATATATATATATATATATATATATATATATATATATATATATATATATATATATATATATATATATATATATTAGGTTCCATGCACATTCGCTTAAAAATTCTACATATGTTATGTGTTTTGCCTGTGGAAGCAGCTCAATGTTATCCTAACATTGGGGTGGTTGTACATATGCAAACATTCATTTTCAGTATTTTGTAATCTAGCTTTAAGTTAAAACACTATATCCTATTTATCAAATGGTAGCTCACAAAACAGGAGAACATGATATGTGGGGGTGGAGGGTTCCCATAGAAAGCAATGGGGTTGATTTGCTTAGGCCCCGTTCACACCTGAGTGATTTTCAACTTGTAAATCGCTCAGCTCCGAAGCTCCAAAATGCCCAACAAGCCCAATTCCATTAATTTCAATGGCCCCTGTTCACATCTGAGCATTCTGTCGCCCTGAAGCAAAATGCCCGAAGCTCAGAAAAGTACATGAGCTTCTTTTTGGCAGATTACAAGCTTTTTTGCTCCCATAGACTTCAATAAAAAGGCCTGGCTTGAGCAGAAAAACGCTTGTAAATTACTCAAATAGCAGCTTTCCACGCCTAATTTCCTCTCCCTCTCCTCTCTCTAGTGCTTTCTATTGGCTAAACAAAAATGCCTGAAGCTGTAAAAGCTTGTAATACACTTCTAAAAAAAAAAACATGTAAAAAGCTGCAAAAAAGCTTAAAAAAACACCCTTACACTCAGGTGTGAATGGAGCTCAAAACTGGGTAGTGCAAAATCTGGCACAGCTGTGGTAGCCAATCAGCTTTCAACTTCAGATTGCTTAATTAAGCTTTGAAAAAAAGAAGAAGAAGGAAACTGATCAGTTTCTACTCAGAGCTGTACCAGATTTTGCACTCTCTAGTTTTAGTAAATGAACCCCAATGAGTATATTTCTTCAAAATTGTTTTGCATTGCCAGACAGGTATATGATAGGTAAATATGACGACTGTGGTATGTGCAGCTCCTACCACCCCCAATCAGCTGTTTCCCATGTATCCACAAATGGCTCAGAGAGCAGCTTGGCCTTTTATAGCTCAGTGCAGGTGTGGTCTTGGAAATCTTCTGTACTGACCTGGAAAAAGTAGTAAAGACCACATTTGCAGCTTCAGAGCAATGGCATTGCAGAGAGCCAGCATGGAAGGGTGTTAGAAGCAGCCAGTGGTAAGAACTGCTTACCAAGGGGTAGGCATTTTCTATCCAGTGGCCTGAATGTATATTTAACTTTTAATCTTGATCCTAAGAGACAATTGCTGTGGGAAACATTTCCACTTTTTATATCCTTCTGTGTAATCGAATACCATTACATTTAGTTTCTGATCACATGTATGCATTTTTTTCAGTTAACCCAATGAAATCAAAATATATAAATATAGTCAAGGGTAGTGCTGTCACCAGTGTCCATTTTCTTGGATTTCCACGGCCGTTGACTATAATGCCACAGGTCATGCAATTTGTGTGCTGGTTCCAATGCTAAAATTAAGGCCTCATTCACATGGCTGTAACACACCAGTAATATTTTACTGATCATTAGGCAAGGACCTAAGGTTCCTGCATAAATCATCAGTAAATAGATACATTTTTAATGCACACAAATTGTCCTGTTCTTTTTTTCAATGGCATACGTGTATATGCATGTTCACAGATGCAAATGTTTGGATTTTGTGTTACGGATCTAAAGGCAGAGCATGATTACTTACTAGTGTAAATGTCTCCATTAAAACAAATGCAGCGACGCTCAGATTCATAAATAAAAATGGTTGTAAATGCATTTTTTATGGCTACGTGAATGAGGCCTCAGTGTCTTAGTCCAAAAAGGCTACTAACTAGTACAGTGATCAACTTTTCCTTGGGGTTGATTTACTAAAAAAACAGAGGCTTTTTTACTTTGTGAAATGAATGTTGGTAAATAACAAAAACTTGTGTTCATTTTGAAAATTCAATCATGATTGAAAGATTGAAAAGAAACAGGGCTTTTGCTAGGTGTAGGTGCTAGGACATGATTGGTTGATTGAAGCTTCACCTAATTTACTAAGTTCAGGCAAAACTCCGTTTGGAAAGTTAACAGCCTCTATTCCTTCAGTATATCATCCCCATTGTGTATAACATTCTTAATATACTTTGATACAAAAAGTATAGTGTACCATCTCACTGATATTAGAAATAATGTAAGGTTTAGCTACTGTACTGTGTAGATAAAATTGTATTTGTGTCCTGCAAGGGCTGGTTCATACCAATTTATATTTGTCATGTGCTTCCACATCAGTAAAATTCAATTCCTTAACACAACATAAATCAGTATTACAATTAGCAGTTTATAATGGACCTTAATAACATCAGGTGCATTGCATTAATGTGCATTAGAAAATGTGTGCATGTTGGAGTTGTGGTCTGTTGACTTCTCATTTTCCCAATCAAGCTAATCGGAAAATTTTTCAATTTGTGTAAAATGCAAAGAAAATACATCTAAAATACTTTCATACAAGCATTGTAAACACAACGGAAATACTGTTCCCTATCAAATCTTGACTGCCAACGTTGAATTGCTTCAATTTATTTGTGCTAACAGACTGTACAAAAACGCCAACTTAACCAGGTTTATAATCTATACTATATAGTATTATATCATGCTCTGAACCATCTGAACTGAAAAACCCATCAACGGTGTTGGCTAAATCTGACTGATTTGGGTGGCAAATATCATATAGTGCAGGGAACAACACAAGTGAGGGCATAATACATGTATACAAACACTGCTGTGGCCTACTTACAATCAAAACTATACTCTTGGTCGTTCAACATCCCTAAATGGCATGGATGGTATATATATATATATATATATATATATATATATATATATATATATATCAAATTGATTCATGCTTTGCTGGGGTTTTTCGCCTTCCTCTGGATCAACTGTGGGTATAGGATTGGGTATATGGGACTGTTTGATATTATTGTTTATTTATTTATTTATTTTTATGGTTGAACTAGATGGACTTGTGTCTTTTTTCAACCTGACTAACTATGTAACAATGCAACTATATATATCTTGGCTTGGCCATACCATCACATGGTAAGACAATACATCATCCATGTACTGTCAATCCTAGGCTATACAAACAAATTCATATTATATCACTGCATGTATTTTTTTTACCATAACAACATTATAAAGTAAACCTACAAGTCTTTGAACTGTATACATTTACCAGCTCAACTATAATACATTTAGCTATACATGGAATGATTGTACCATCCAACCTTTTTTGGACTTTTACAGTCACTTACATAAATATTCATCCCTTGAACTTTTTCACATTTTGGTTGTTACAATCTAAAATTAAATTTAATGATCTACAAAAAAAGTTTCATACTGTGAAAGTATGCACCCCTTTGCTGTTAGACCCCTAAAATGCCTCTGGTATCCATATAAATCTGTAAGACCCCTTTCACACTGGGGCACTTTGCAGGCACTACAGCGCTAAAAATAGCGCCTGCAAAGCGCCCTGAAAGTGCCCCTGCTTTGTCTCCAATGTGAGAGCCCCGAGGGCTTTCACACGGGAGCGGTGCGCTAGCAGGACAGGAAGTCCTGCTAGCAGCATCTTTGGAGCGGTGAAGGAGCGGTGTGTATACCGCTCCTTCACTGCTCCTGCCTTTGAAATCAATGGGGCACTGCGGCTATACCGCCGGCAAAGCGCCTCTGCAGAGGTGCTTTGCGGTGGTTTTTAACCCTTCCTCAGCCGCTAGCGGGGGTAAAACCGCCCGCTAGCAGCCGAATACCGCAGCTAAAAATAGCGGCGCTTTACCACTGACGCACCTCCCGCCCCAGTGTGAAAGGGGCCTTAATGCAATGTAACACTGCCCTCGTGGATTTACAATGCTGCTGTCCAAAGTTGTCTTGTTTGCTCTTCCATCAGGGGTGGAGACACCATGAGATAGAAACTAAGTTATTGGCTGGATCACCAGGTGAAAATAAGGCCTCATGCACACACAGTGTTTTAAAAAAAACAAGCTGCAAAGCCAGTACTGATGCCAGAAAAAATTGGCTGTGAAAACATGCTTTTAAAAGCATTTTACATTGGCTTTAATGTGCGTTTAGCTGTGTTAGTGTTTAGCAGCGTTTCTCTGCCCTATTTTCCACTCCAAAATCCAATTACCACATCTTAAAAATGCTTGATGTGGCTTACGCTGTATACAGCATCTGGCCCCCTAATCTACATGCGGGGCACCAGACGCATGGATTCCATTGGGTTTTTTTTAAGCACGTGAATAGAGCCAGAGGCTCTAATAGGCTTCGAAAAAGGGTGGGCTTGGGGCGCAGAGCATTGGGCCCCAAACCCACCCAGTTGTGTGAGAATAGCAAATTAATATTCACTATTGTCACACTGATTCTCCTCCCTGCCACCAGCCGTCACTGCACTTACAGCTCCTAAAAAGCCTATGTGTGCATCGACACATAGAATAACACAGAGAGGTGTTTTTAAGCTGTAAAAAAAAAAACGCCTGACGCCCCTAGGAGCAGCTATAAAAACATCCAGTGTGCATGAGGCCTAAAGGGGAAAAATAGCCTAAAATAAGGAAATAAATACAGCCAGCACATTTAATCAATTGTTAAACTGCAATATATATATATTTTTTTCTTTTTGGTTTAACACTGCTTTAACTTTGTAAATTGAGTCTATTGACCCAAAAAGGCAAGGCTGCCATTGATCTGAAAATTCAGCCTAATCTCCTGCAAAACTTGCTGCTTACAGCAGTGGCATCCCTATGGGGGTTTGGAGGTGCGGACTGTATCAGAGGGGCGACACCATCAAGTAGAAAGAAGAAAGAGGGGTGAAACCATGTTTTACTGCGGAGGAGGGGGTGTCACACCATGTTTTACCGCCGGGGCTGGGTTTGGGTGTGGTTGGTGGTAACACCATTTTTTACTGGGGGGGACATCATGTTTTACCACAGAAGGGGACACCAACTCTAGTGACGTCACTGGTTTACAGAAGTTCCTCATGTTGATGTGATAGAGCAATTATAACTAAAGAATGGTAAAATATTAAAGGATCCAGACATGTAAAGTTGGTAGAAGCTTACTCTGTAAGATTTGCAACAGCCAGAAGGTAATAATACCTGTCATTAATATTAAAAGGGTTGTAAATTCTCAAGGTTTTTCACCTTAATGCATTCTATACATTAGGATGAAAAACCTTCTGTGCTGCAGCTGCCCCAGAGCCCCCCTTTTCATTCCACCAACGAGTACGAGCCCAGAAGCTCCAGCCGCTCCAGCCGCGGTCTCTGTCCTAAGCCATTGGCTCCCGCTGCTGTCCATCAAATCCAGTGACACCACAGCGGGGCTGGGGCCAAGTCCTGCTGTCTGTGTCAATGGACGCAGCAGCGGGACTCGTGAGCGCGCCTGCACAGGTTCCCCCATGGAAAGCGGCTCTCCGTGGGGGCATCTGTTGAAGAGGAGGGGCCAGGAGCGCCACCGGGGCACCCCAAAAGTGAAAGATCGGGGCTGCTCTGTGCAAAGCCCTTGCACAGAGCAGGTAAGTATAACATGTTTGTTATTTAAAAAAAATAAGCCTTTACAATCACTTTAACTTCTATGCCACAATACAAACATTTTGCACTTTCACATGTAAATCAAATTGTAAAACTAACTTAACTAAACTAAATCCAATCTATCCTAGATTGAAACAGTATATAATTTGGACAAGTCTAGTGGGTTCAATTTTGCAAAAAATATAAAAAGGCATATTTATAAAACAGTGAATCTGATTTTGAGCTCATATTCACTGCAGGTGAATTTTCTAGGTGTATGTGCTTTAAATGACAGGGATCCCTGAACCAGAGAATGTTCAGTTGAAGTCACATTAAATTCTTTTTAAGTAGATCCTTAAATATTTTGTAGAAACTCTACTCCTTATGCCGGCCAAAAAATGGGTCGAATCTCGACCAGTTCAGCAGGGATCAGCTGAGATTTGATGTATCTATGGGCAGGCTGGTTGTACTGAAGTTGATCCATCGACCAGTCTGTTGTTTTTTTTTTGCATGCAATTACTGCCAATGGCTATAGCCACCAGCAGTAATCATTGTGTTCTGCCAGCAGGAAAGACTCCCGCTGGCAGAACATAGTCAGCTGCCACAGGGATTCCCCTGTCAACACTGACTGTGTTGATAGGGGAATCGAGTGCAACCTCTGGTTGCAGGAAAGAAAATCACATCATCTATGGCTTGCCTTAAACCTTGTGCAAGTTGCGATTAAAGTGGTTTCTTAGTAACAAATGTGAGGAAATGCAGTTAGATGACTGGATTTTCAGGACTACTAATTTTAAATGAAACAGATTTCACTTAAATTGAATAGTCAGCGTCATCCCATAGCACACTGACACAAACAGTCTAATTTCACAGATAGTCATCCTCTATACGGGAGATCACTGCAAACTATCAGTATGCTATATTTCATTTGAGGTCTGTGTCAGTTGGCTTTTGTTTGTGTCAGAACTGCTTCTCTCCCCATATGTCAATGGGAATGCAAAAGCAGCTTGAAGCAGGTGGATGCAGCTTAGAAGGAGGTCAAATGTTGGACAGAAGGGGGACAACTGCAGGTGAATGCTCCTGAAAACCAAGCTGTATATGCCCATTGGCACAAACTCAAAGCTAATCAACACAAGCCCTCAAGCTGTTATCAAATGTTCTATTTATGTACTACCTTATACTGGCAACATAATACTATAGCTGGGCTGTATTGATGATACAATATCCACATTGACTCCAGTATATATATTTATTTGGGTTTCAGCAAGGGTATCTAACTTATAGAATGTTTTGTAAAATTTCCCTCACTTTCATCTCACTCAGATGTGACCATCGTCATTGATATACATTTATGCTGACAAATACTGCAGCATTAACATGGATGAGCACAATCTGTATGTACTACTGGAGGTCTAGCACAGAGCTGCCAACACTGGCTAAATCTCCGTTTACATACACTGAACTGTTTAGTTCAATAAACTATCTGTATACATGGTGATAGAGAGCAGGGACACTGCCCAGGGGTCCAAGGTGCACGGGGGACCCCTGCAGTTTCCCCCCAGCAGGAAGAATTGCATGTGTATAGAGTAGGTGATCAATGCATGGGTGTTAAAAATAACTGGAACCGCTTTTTTGCGGCTCTCACTGCAGCATCTCAGAAGAGGAGAGGAATAAAGAGGCAGAGGCCCTCGTTCGGACTTTTCAGGCAATGGACAAAAGTATAATAAAACAAATATTTTATTAACAACAAGATTACAACAGACAGGTCATATATAGAAAAGAGTTAAAAGCATACAATACATATTGACAAAAAAATTGACACCGAATAGATGCTAGTCATCCTCTGTGCATTAAAGCATTTCGCTATTGCTTCTTCAGGACACACAGGGTTTTGGTTGAAAGAAAACAGGTCTCACTCACAGATAACCAGTTGTCTACACATGGAAATCTCCCGGATGACCAGAAGTAAATCACCATTTATAACAGGAGGTGGACTCTCAATAATACCAATAGCCGGAGGGTGGGTTGATAACGTACATAGATATAGGTATATCATTCACTGGGGGAGAGGGGGGATGAGAAGTGGGAAACTTGAAAAATCCTGGATAATCAAGAAGGAGGCAAGAAAAGCCTCTCTGAACCTTAACAGTCCACATTCATTGGGAGATTAGACAAGTAGTTCCAAAAGACTGGAAAAAATGCTTTCAAATAAATTCAGCAGGTACTTGTGCATCAACCCATCAGGTGTCTGTAAAGTCCACTGTAGTGTTTAAACATGCAGTGGTGACTAATCATTCAGTAACCCCCCCAGGAACCTACAGAGTGGAGACACTGTAGCATCTTTTCCTCCTTCCTGCTGGCTTTCTGATGCTGTAGGGTGAGCCACAAAAGGTGAGTTCCAATTATTTCCTCCACCCACCGCACTTATCACTATCGGATTCCCCCCGCTGCATGGGGCCCTCTGTGTGTCCCCCTCTCCTGCTGCAGCGCTGACGGCTTTCCTCCTCTCCTCTCCTGTCAGCAGCAGCTGCAGGCACACAGGCAGATGTTCAACATGGAAAATGGGGAAGGGGCCTGTAAATATGTCATTTACCAGCCCCTAAATGTACACAGTAAGTCATCAGTACCAATCATTCACTGTGTTCAGCCACAAAGAAAAGGACTGGGGAATGTTTCTTCAATCCTGTTCTCTGTCACAATAGTGAGACTTCAGTGGGTCTGTTTAGACCCCTGATATCTTGCCAAAGACCCCCCAATAGCTTTGTGAAAAAAATGTAAAATATTAAAAAAATAGTTAAAAAAAAAAAACTAACATTTTTAGACTATTTATTTTTCAGACTAAAAAGCCACACCCAATATGTAACATAATTAAGCCTTACCTACTCTTTACCGTGGCACACTACACGCGCCACAGTTCACTATCTCCCTGGAAGGAGCCCCAGAGCATTACTTTGTCCAGGGGCCCATGATGCCAAGGTGGCATTGATAGAGTTGAGTGCGCAGTCCATTGCACGAGAGGATACACATAAAAATACATTGTATGTATATTTATCCTTAAAGTGATTGTAAAGGCAGAAGGTTTTTTTTATCTTAATGCATTTTATGCATTAAGATAAAAAGCCTTTTGTGTGCATTAGCCCACCTAAGGCCCCCTAACACTTACCTGAGGTCCCTCCAGATCCAGTGATGTTGCAGGAGTGTCTCGGCTACACACAACCCCCCTCCTCATTGGCTGACACAGCAGCATGGTGCCATTGGCTTCTGCCGCTTTCAATTAAAGTCAGTCAGCCAATGAGGAGAAGAAGGGGATGGGGCTGGACCGCAGCTCCGTGTCTGAATGGAGACAGGGAGCTGTGGCTCGGCTTGGGTGCCCCCATAGCAAGCTGCTTCCTGTGGGGACACTCAACAGGAGGGAGGGTCCATGAGAGCCAAAAAGGGACCCGAGAAGAGGAGGATCCAGGCTGTTCTGTGCAAAACCGGGCAGGGCAGGTGAGTATAACATGTTGCTGAACTGCAAGTTTAAATAAATGATATCCCTTTAAAGAAGTGGATACTTACCTTACTCTATAGCTGCCCTGGTCACTGAATGCCTGAATGCCTATTTATTAAAGAGAAATCGTTCACTGAAGTCACTTCAGTAACCTGCATCATTGATCTTCTGATCCCCTGCTATGTTCAGCAAGTCCCTACTCCACATGACAAGTGGTGATATAGAGGTTGGCGGGAAGAATCTCTGAAGCAGGGGACTTGCAGATCAGATTTTCTGAAGAGATCCTGGGGCTTGGAGAGGTAAGTATCTACTATCTTTCTAATAGGAAGACCATTTGTTTTAACCTTCAGTTTCACAACAGAGTTGCTGCAAAATTGAACTCCACATGAACAGCTAAGCCCACCATTTAAAGCAAATTTTAACTCAAAAATTAAAATTCAATATATTGCAGATTACCAGTCCTTATATATATTTGCTGTAATAGTTTTCACTTCTCATGCTAAGAACATTTTCAGAAAGCGCCAAAAATACCTGTTGATCTTGCCAGGAATGCAGTGTCTTTGCAAGGTCCCATGAGTTTAAAGGAAAGCACAAAGAATCATATTTTTATTTTATAAACTACTAGTCCCATCAATCTACCATGTAATAAAGATGAACAAGGGCAGACATGTTTGAAGTCCAGCTGTGTGACAACCATGGATAAAGTGGGTAAAAAAGCTTAGACTTGAAGGAACAAGAAGGATCGCTAGGTAAAAATAATAGAAAAAAAAGCCCAAAAAACCCCATAAAACGGTGAAATGTGCACACATGATCTTTTTAGGTACAGCATTTCCTTTAAACAGGAATAGTGTGGTCACACAATTATTTATGTTTTAGTAATGCAGTGGGGAAGAATAGGCACAGATTCACCAGGAGCACATAGTCTGGGCACTGAATTATCTTATAGCCCAAAATAAATGTGCAGGACTTTCTAGAGATGGTTGAAACAATGTCTAATTTCCCCCAAAAATGTCAGTTCAGGAGAGCATCCTAATTTCTTTAGCTTTCTTACTTTATCCATATGCTATAGCCAGAAGCTGACACCGTTATTTAGACCTTCCACAGCAACTTTCTATATAACCTCTCCACCTGGTGTTCACCTGTGGTCTGTGAGCCTCACTACGCTATTGTGCACCTTTGTGTACACCTTCCTACCTGTAAACCTGCCGGAACAACTTTCCTTCTCTCCAGATGTGCCTTAGACAAGTTACAGGTACACCACTGTGCAATGAAGTTTGATTGACTACAGTGCTGGCATTCCCACTCCTAGACTCATATTGGTGTGTGAGGTATGTTAACATAAAATACCTCGCAGCATTTCCAGTAATTATACCAGCAGTATATTAAAAATTGTCATCGTTTTGAATGATTACATAGCTGGAAATAAAGGACGTTTTTATATTTGTATTGGGCCGCACCCATGATAAGTTCCATCTATGTAATTTAGGTTGTAGTAACAGCACTTTATGCATGTAGCAAATTAAAGGAATCTATAATGATTTTTGGTCAATTTGATTTGATTTGTTTTTAGCGTTAAATGTATATGAAGTATTGCTTTTTTATATTTTATTTAAAAATTGGCACTGATTTTCAGAACTAGCTTTCTAAGAGAAAGTCCAGTACTAGCAGCTCACTTTTCTAAATACATAATCTGGAAGGGGCTTTACTTGCAATGCGGGAAGAGAGTCGCTCATCGGATGTGTTCAGTTGCAGGTGCAATTTGTACTCTTGCTATTGAGGTCCGTTAACAACAAGCACAACTTCCAGAAAAGTGGTAAAGTCAGGTAATAAAGGAGACGGCAGTCTAGAGCAGCCTTTCTCAACCTTTTTAACACAGAGGAACCCTTGAAATAACTTTCCAGTCTCAGGGAACCTCTTCTAAAAATTACTATTTCTACAACTCATGATACATTAGTGTGATGGTCAGTGGGAAGAATGCTCCTTACACTTGTGGACATTGGGAAGAATTACCGCTTTATAGATAGCTGAAAAGATCAATGGTATCAGTGTGAACTCATCTGAGAGGCAGAAATTACTCATAGCTCAAGGTACCTCTAGAAACCTCTGGAGGAACAATAGGGATCCAAGGAACCCTGGTCTATAGTTTTGACTGCTATCGTCAGCTGGTACCTATGAAATTCATCTATGATTTATTTCCAACTAATTAAAAAAAAATATAAAAAAATTTTTTTTTTAAGTTATGTAAAAAAAAAAAAGAAAGAAAAATTTCAAACATTTCCTTCCAGTTTGGCTAAAACATCTGTTGGACATTTTTAGACTGGATATTCTATATACTGGGCTTAGTCCAACACTGCAACATAAATTAGGTGTCCCTCAACACAGATTAAGCGCCCCATGATGTGTCTGTTCTACTGGTCAACTCCACTATGGCAACTGCTGGCATTTGGCCACATACAGTATAAATAATATCAAAGGACAATAATGCTGCTATGAAGCCACACCTATCATATTAAACGCCACTCACTTTTCCTGACGTGTTGCTAAAGAAAATTGTGTGTACTGTTCTTGGCAACATGAGGTAGGAACATTAGTTTATACTTGTGCAAAATCCACGATTATGGGCATTAAACAGTACTTTAGGTCTCACCTGCCAAAACACTAAACTGTCTGTAGATCTTCTGGTGTCAAAAACAAAGTGATTTTTAGCTTAAGCATCAGCTGTATTTTCACCCTAACATTTACCTGTATTCTATCCATAGAAAATTAGACCATTATCTAGCTTTGAACACTTGCACTTAACCCTGTACCAAGAAATAAACCCTTAAAATGGTGTTAAACCCAAAACCAAAAATGTATTATATTGCAGCTTACTAATCCTCAGATATGGTGCCTGTAGTTAGTTTAGTTTTTTTTTTACCTATTTTCACCTGATGATTTTTATAGTAATAAACCGGCTGTATTAGGGTGCCCCCACTCTGGAGGAAGCAGCACAAGGGGCACCTTTGGACATCAGCATTTTCAGTCTGGGGGAAGGGAAATTTTAGACGGACTAGCAGATTTAACAAATTTAACCACTTCAGCCCTGAAAGATTTGGCTGCTGAATGACCAGGCCATTTTTTGTGATTTGGCACTGCGTCGCTTTAACTGACAATTGTGCGGTCCTGCGACGTTACACCCAAACAAATTTGACGTTCTTTTTTTCCCACAAATAGAGCTTTCTTTTGGTGGTATTTGATCACCTCTGCGGTTTTTATTTTTTTGTGCTATAATCAAAAAAGTAGCAAAAATTAAATAAAAAAAAACAATATTTTGTACTTTTTGCTATAATAAATATCCCCATTTTTTTTTAAAAAAGCTAATTTTTTCTCAGTTTAAGCCGATATGTATTCTTCTACATATTTTTGGTGAAAAAAAATCACAATAAGCATATATTGATTGGTCTGTGCAAAAGTTATAGCGTCTAAAAAGTAGGGGATATATTTATAGCATTTTTATTATTATTTTTTTTTCACTAGTAATGGCGGCGATCTTTATCAGGACTGCGATATTATGGCAGACACATCGGACACTTTTGACACGTTTTTGGGACCATTGGCATTTATACAGCGATCAGTGCTTTAAAAATGCACTGATTACTGTAAAAATGTCACTGGCAGGGATTAACACTAGGGGGCGATCAAGGGGTAACTGTGTTCCCTAGGTGTGTTTTTAACTGTAGGGGGAGGGGACTGACCTAGAGGAAGTGACGGATCGTGGTTCCTAGCTAATAGGAACTGTTGTGCCCGCGATCGCTCGTGGCTGGTGGTCATTGTGACTGTGAGCTTTGGCACCCCCTGCTGTGCAGCAGGTTTGTGCACATTCCCCTGGCAGCGCGCACCTGCTATCCCGATCCCGCGAGCCGACGTATAGCTACGATGCCTCGCGGGATTGTGCTGACCTGCTGCAGTAAAATGACGCCAGCTGGTCGGCAAAGGGTTAAGCTGAACACTTTATAAGCACTTAGAGCAACCATTTTTTTTTACCTCTAGTATAAAGGGTTTATAGAAATAAATAAAAGCTGATTATTGTAACCACCCTTGTCAGTGGTAAATGGTGTGTCTCAACCTTCTAACTGCTACATCTTTAAGACAGCTTGCTCTGTTGAAAACCAAGAGACTTACTGGCACTAGATGAAAATAAAGGAAATAAAGCCTAAAACTAATGCAGCCACAACATCTAAGAATCTGTAAGCTGCAATATAACAAATGTTTGCTTTTCAGTTTAATACCGCATTAAGACTTAATCTACTCTAACACTTATTCTTAACCTAATCCTTTAAGTGAAGCCTCTGACTTAACACTTTTACCACATGTTCTTCCTTATTTTAGTTTAAAGCCCAGAAAGGTATGTATTAGTCTAAAACATCTGCACATATATTATTGGCTACAAAAGATAATAATCTTGTGGCCAATGGAGCCAGCACCAAATACAAGAGTTAAAAACATACAAACCGGCCATTAGATTATATACCTTCTAATACAAGATAAAGCCATTACCATTGGATAGGCTTAATTAGTATTCCACAAGATTTTAAACATTATACTGTATTTTATATTATATTGAATGTCCTGAAAGTCGCAGTAATTTGCAATTATTATACTATGGGATTAATTTACTAAAACTGGAGAGTGGTAAATCTAATGCAGCTGCGCATGGTAGCCAATCAGCTTCTAACTTCAGTATGTTCAATTAAGCTTTGACAAAAAAAAAAAAAAAAGGAAGCTGATTTGTTTCTGTGCAGAGCTGCACCAGATTTTGCACATTCCAGTTTTAGTAAATCAACCCCTATGTGTATTGCTATGTATTCCTGGTCATTACTAATATGTAACAATCTATTATTTTACTCATATATATAAAGCAAACCTGTGGCAAAAAGGTATTTTTTTTACCTTTTAATTAAAGAACCTCCTTGGTACCTATTCATCTGCTTTGTTCTTATCCAAAAAGCCCTAGGGTCCCTGAAATGTGGGTTGCTCTAATTTAAAAATAGCAAGCAATGTGGTTCCTGGCTTTTGCCGGCCCCCTTCTATGTCTTAAACTGGCCATCAGGGCTGGTGCAAGGATTTTTGACACCCTAGGCGAAACCTAATTTTTCTGCCTCTTGGCTCCACCCCTAACTCTACCCCTTGCCTCGCCCATGCATACCCCACCTTTTTAACCTCCCTGACGGTTTAATTTCAGCACCATTAGCAGTAACCCCGAGCCACACTCGGGATTGCATTGCAGGATCCTGGTGCGGTATACTTACCTTGTCCCCAAGATCCTGCGATGTCCCCCCGCGGTGTCTGTAGGCTCTGTCCTCTGCCCGAAGCCTCTCTGTGCCAGGCTCCGTTCCCTGCGGAGCCTGCTGGCAAATTAAAAAAAGTGAAAAATCTTCTTACAGATTACATTACTGTATGAAATTATTTCACATCCCTTTTGTCCCCAGTGCTTTGTCCAATTCCCTGCATGCAGTTTTATATTATAAATATTGTTCTTTCTGCCTGGAAACTTGAGATTGTTCATAGCAACCAAAAAATGGCCCTTTACGTCAAAAGTGGTTTTAGACCAGCTAGAAAGCAGCGATAGTAAATTAGAACACTTGCAGAATTGAGAGATAGTGAATCGTGGGGAAATTCATTTTATTATTATTATATTATTATTTTTTATAATTATTTATATTTATTTATTATATTATACTTTATGATTTTGTGTTTCAAACTTCATCATACCCGGGATATCTACTAGACACTTGGTGGACAGATTTAAGTGTGTTATTGCCTAAGAATTACAGGTCTACAATATAAAACGCCAAATTTCTATGCAAAATAATTGTACCGCTTTGAGACGCAAAAATCTGACATAATCAAACCGCCAGGGAGGCACCCATCAAATGCAACTCTCCAGGGGCCATCAAATGTAGCCTCACCAGCGACCCATCAAATGCAGCCTCACCACCGCCCATCAAATGCAGCCTCACCAGTTCCCTTTAAATGCAGCCTCACCAGTGCCCATCAATGTAGCCTCACCAGCGTCCATCAAATGCAACCTCACCAGTGCCCATCAAATGCAGCCTCACCAGCGCCCATCCAATGCAGCCTCACCAGCGCCCATCAAATGCAACCTCACCAGCGCCCATCAATGCAGCCTCACCAGCGCCCATCAAATGCAACCTCACCACGTGCCCATCAAATGCAGCCTCAGCAACGCCCATCCAATGCAGCCTCACCAGCGCCCATCAAATGCAGCCTACCAGTGCCCACCAATGAATGTTTGCTTGCTTCCATTCATTCAGGAGTTGGGACAGAGACACAGTCCTCTGCCGCTGCTGCGCCTCTGACACTATTTGTGAATGGAGCGGTGGCTGCCTGCTGATTCTGAGACTTAGTTGCTTGCTGCAGAGAGAAGAGAGTAATAACACCAGTGGCCGGGCGCCCTAGGCAGCAGTGCTCCCTAGGTGGTTTCCTAGTTTGCCTAGTGGTAGTGGTACACGCTGGGCCAAACAAGGGAATCCATAGATTCTCCTATCCATGCTAAACAGTGTGGATGGACAAATCTCCCTCAGCGGACTTCTGCAATTTCTCAGCTGAAGTTTGTGTAGCTGCGTGATGTTGGCAGGACCAACCACGGCTCATATTTGAACTGTGTATGACCAGCTTTAGTATTAGTTAGTGAGGCTGACCATCACATCAAAGGGCCAGTAGTGGGGAAGGAGGGGACAGGCTTTGGTAAGGACCACATGAGCTGGTCCATATTTTCACATTATACAGAGATCACTAATCTCTTAAGATAAGGACAGGCTTTATACACAGTATCTATACCTAGAGGTACTACAATACAAGAGAAGCATCAGAGTATTTATTTATTTAGTTGTTCACAGGTAAACCATAATCTTAAAAGAACAAATATATATTGTATCCATTTACAAGTTATGGGCAAACTAGATTTTTGGTTTCAAAGTTAGATAAATTCATTTTACTAAATATTTGTAAATGATCAGTCTAAGGGTTGTCTTTGTATCAGCCAATGCAGTTAGCAATCTTACTGAACAACCACTGAAATAAAATCAACTATAGGATAAATTATATAACTAACTGAAAAAAATTAAGTTGGCCATACACTGAATTTTGGCCAGTTCAGCAGGGGCCGGATGAATTTTGATCAGTGTTTGGCCTTCCTTGCGCTACAGAAATCAATTGTTTGATCGACTTCTGTCAAGGAGAAATGCTTGAAAACTTTTCTCCATCAGTGGCTGTAGCCACTGATCAGTATATTCTGACAGTGGGAGGTCCCACTGTCAGAATACAATGTCTCAGCAGGGGGGGATTCCTCCATCCACCTTGTTTTGTGGATGGAGGAATCTGTCAGTTTTTTCATTCTGAATGGCCAAATGATAAAAAAAATTACCTTCAAATGGCCAGTTTTAGGCTGAGATATGAACTTTAAACTATTACTAAACATGGAACACAGCATGTATACATTGTGAGCAAATATGAGTGTATCTATACGACTATGTATATTGGGATAATCATAATCACACATACTATATAGCTACAAAAACATAGATTTCCTTTAACTGGTACTTGAAAAACTTGTAAAGTAAATCATGGGTAACTAATGGTCACAAGCCATGATTCTGTGTTTTCTGTTTGGATTACAATTTGATTTGAGAACTTGGAATTTCACATAAAGTTAGTTCAGTAGCATAATAAAGAAAAAAAACCTGTAAAGTATAGTAAGTGGGAGCTACTTTACTGTGGGCATGCAAGAACATCAAACATTATTCTGTAGGAAATATTGGAAATGCCCCATATCTGCAAAGTTGTAAAAGCCGGGTGTGTAGCACCTCTGTATCTGGACAGCTTCTCCCCTACCTGTTCATAATGACAGCCAAGAAAAAGGTTTCACCCATCCGGCCCTTTGTAAGTCACCTCATTATAACGATCACAGGAAGGAGCAAATGTGAGCTGTTTCTTTCCTTTAGTCAGTTAATGAAGTGCCTTTTACATAGGCATGTACTTAGAAAGGTAAGCTTGGGCAAGAATGTAAACACACATTCACAATAAATTGCATGTAAAGCCAAAAAATGTTTTCTTAGTTTTGGATAGAGCAGAGGCGTACCTAGGGTCTCCAGCGCCCTTGGCGAAAATCTGTATCAGCGCACCCCCCCTCTTCATTAAAGAGTTAGAATTTCAATTTCAGTTGTTTGTTTTTTTTACATCAATTTCCTTTAATTTTTAATTGTCTGCATATCCATTAAAGATAATGGATACGCGGCACAACACATACCCAAGCACACTACACACCCATCACAAGTTACTACAAATCCAGTACAGTACAAGGCCAGCACACTACACACCTGGCACAGAATATACCATGCACCGCACAACACACTATACACCCAGCACAGAACACTACATACCCAGCAAACCAAGTATAGTACACACTCAGCACATCACACTACATACCCAGAACAGCACAGCACACCGAGTACACTACATACATACCTAGCACAGCAAACTACACTACATATCCAGCACAGCACACAGTCAGTGGGCTACATACCAGCACAGTACACTACACACCCAGCACAGTATGGTACATACCCAGCACACTACATAACCCAGCATAGCACAGTAAACACTCAGTACACTTCACACCCAGCATAGCCCACACTTACTACATCCCCTGCAAAGCACACACTCAGCCCAGTACATACCCAGCACAGCACAGACACAGTACAGTATAGTATACACTCAGCCCAGTACACACAGAGTACAGTACATACTTAGTACAGCACACAGAGTATAGTACATACCCAGCAGAGTACACCCAGAGTACATTCCCAGCTCAGTACACAGAGTAGTACAGTACATCCCCAACACAGTACACAAGGAGTACAGTAGACAAGGAGTACAGTACATGCTCAGCACAGTACACAGGGAGGACAGTACATGCCCAGCACAGTGCACAGAGTAGTACAGTACATGCCCAGCACAGTGCACAGAGTAGTACAGTACATCCCCAGCACAGTACACAAGGAGTACAGTACATCCCCAGCACAGTAAACAGGGAGTACAGTACATCCCCAGCACAGTACACAGGGAGCACAGTACATCCCCAGCACAGTACACAGGGAGCACAGTACATCCCCAGCACAGTACACAGGGAGCACAGTACATCCCCAGCACAGTACACAGAGTAGTAGTACATCCCCAGCACAGTACACAGTGAGCACAGTACATCCCCAGCACAGTACACAGAGTAGTAGTACATCCCCAGCACAGTACACGGAGTAGTACAGTACATCCCGAGCACAGTACACAGAGTAGTAGTACATCACCAGCACAGTACACAGAATAGTACAGTACATAGGTGTGCGCAGCCTACTGCATTAGGGTGTGCACCCCAAATCTCAAACACACATGAACGCCACCTGCTGTTTCAGAAAGGAGGCTCTGGTGTTGGGAGACAGTTGATTGGGAGCATATTACATTACGCCCTAAATATGGGTGTAACGTATTCCTACTGTTGAACCTAGCCTTTAATATAATGGGGGCATTTACACTGGCCACTAGCACCCCCAACCACCCACCTGGTGCTGTCCCTGGATAATACTAATGCACATGGGGTGATTAGGGTGTGCTCAGGCACACCTGGCACACCCTGTGCGCATGCCTATGGTACAGTACATCCCCACACAGTACACAGAGTAGTAGTACATCCCCAGCACAGTACACAATTAGTACAGTACACAATTAGTACAGTACATCCCCAGCACAGTACACGGAGTAGTAGTACATCCCCAGCACAGTACACGGAGTAGTAGTACATCCCCAGCACAGTACACAGAGTATATATATATATATCAACAAATTACAGTTAAAAGTCGTAAAAGTGGAGAAATTATCAAGGGGGACACCTGAGACTCTGGGAATGTGGGGGGGACTCTGATGACCAGAGACGAACTGCGGCAGAAAGAATACACCAAGGTAAGGGGGGTGGGTTACTCATATTAGGGGGAAACTTTTTATATCAGTGCCCCCCATTATTGTATTCACTCCCCCCTTACATCAGTGACCCCGCCTCAGACTGGCCTGGTGGTGCTGTCACTGACCTCCTCTCAGGTGCACCTTGCAGGGCTCAATCAGTCAGGTCCAGCTTGGTGGCTCTGGTTTTCCTATAGTCTCCTCTCCACAGTTCACACAAGTCTGACTTGTGTGAACTGTGGAGAGGAGACTATAGAGAGGGGGCAGGACTAAGCAAAGAAGCAGCGCGGGAGTGAGCCTGCTTGAGTTGCCAGCTGCTTGCTCTGGGGGCACTCGGCAGGAGGGAGGGGTCAGGAGCACCAGTGGGGGACCAAAGAAGAAGAGGAGGATCAGGGCTGCTCTGTGCAAAACCGCTGCACAGGTAGCTATAACATGTTTGGTATTTTTTTTTAAATGCCTTTAATATCACTTTAACTAGCCTTAAAACTGTCCATGTCCCCCTCTAAACACCTATGCTTACTAACCTGTGTAAGAAAGATCTGTATACCGACCTATTTTCAGGCCGCTCCAGTCTGGTAACATGATCTCACCAGTGGCAACTGCAGGGGAGAGGAGAGAGCACTCCAACAGTGGCTGGTTGGTTACTTAGCATAAAAGAGAGGTTATACTTACCTGCTCTTTGGCAGTCCCGACATTTGGCGGTGCTGTCTGCTCCTCCCTGGCCTGCTCTGGGTTCTATGGGGGGCACCTGCGCATGCACTCCCAATGCTGGCCACCCACCACCATATCACCTTAAATGTCAGGGATTAGAAGTCACCTAGGTGTGAGATTTGCTGATTTGTCAACTGCCTGATTGTACTCGAAACTGTAAGATGTGATTGAACTCGAAACTGTATAATGTCCATAACGGGGGTGGTATTGACACAGCCCCAAATGATCCACAATGACTCAAAAGTGATATGGTCCAGAAATATTTAGACAAAATAAAGGTGGGTAAAGCACCTGGACTAAATGGCATTCATCCGCGGATCCTAAAAGAATTGAGTTCTGTCATTTCAAACCATTGTTTCTAATTTTTAGAGATTTGGATTGGCGTAGGGCCAATGTGGTGCCTATATTTAAAAAGGGATCAAAGTCTTTACCAAATAAATCTAGACCTGTTATGCCGCGTACACACGGTCGGACTTTTTGACCGGACTTGTCCGACGGACGCCGACGGACAATCCTATCGTGTGTGGGCTTCACTGGACCTTCAGCGGACTTTTTCAGTCGCAAATCTGACGGACTTTAGATTTGGAACATGCTTCAAATCTTTACGTCGTAACTCTGCCGGACCCAGAAATCCGCTCGTCTGTATGCTAGTCCGACGGACAAAAACCCACGCTAGGGCAGCTATTGGCTACTGGTTATCAACTTCCTTATTTTAGTCTGGTGTACGTCATCACGTACGAATCCGTTGGACTTTGGTGTGATCGTCTGTAGGCAAGTCCAGTCATTAGAAAGTCTGTTGAAAGTCCGTCAAAAGTCTGTCGAAAGTCTGTCGGACGGGCTGTCGGACTTTTGTAGCTGAAAAGTCCGACCGTGTGTACGCGGCATTAGTTTAACTTTTTCTATAGTCAGGAAAATACCGGAGAGTTTAATAAAAGACCACATAGATGAGTTCTTGCTGGAAAAAAATATTTTAAGCAACAGACAGCATGGATTCATGAAACACAGAAGTTGTCAAACAAACTTGATTTCTTTTTATGAGGAGGTAAGTAAAACCTTGGACAGAGGGGTGACTGTGGACGTGGTATACTTGGATTTTGCAAAAGCGTTTGACACAGTTCCCCACACACAGCTAATAAGTAAAGTAAGTAATAAGTAATAAGTAAATAAGTAAGGTAAAATCTACAGGCTTGGAAAGATCAATTTGTAAATGGATGGAAAACTGGCTAAAAGACAGAATTCAGAGTAGTGGTTAATGACTCGTACTCTGAATGGTTTAAGGTTATTAGTGGTGTACCCCAGGGTTCAGTACTGGGGCCCTTACTTTTTAATAGCTTTATAAATGATATTGGGTCTGGGATTTCAGTGTTTGTAGATGACACCAAGCTATGCAGAGGAATTACGTCCTTACAGGATGTCTCCAACTTACAAACTGACCTCAATGCACTGTTTAATTGGGCAACTAGGTGGCAAATGAGGTTTATTGTTGATAAATGTAAAATGATGCACTTGGGGGCTAAGAATATGCATGCATCATACATACTAGGGGGAGTAAAACTGGGGGAATCAATGGTGGAGAAGGATTTGTGGGTTTTGGTAGATCATAAGCTTAATAATAGCATGCAATGCCAAGCTGTGGTTTTGTAAGTGAGCAAAGTCCTTTCTTGTATAGAGAGGTATTGACTCCAGATAGAAATATATAATTTTGCCCCTGTACAAATCATTAATAAGACCTCATCTGGAATATGCAGTTCAGTTTTGGGCACCAGTTCTCAAAAAGGATATCGGGGAACTGCAGAGAAGGGCAACCAAACTGATAAGAGGCATGGAGGAGCTCAGCTATGAGGAAAGATTAGAGGAACTGAATTTATTCTCTCTTGAGAAGAGGAGATTAAGGGGGATAGGGGGGGGGGGGTGATCAATATGTATAAATACATAAGTTGTCCATATAGTGAACTCAGTGTTGAGCTATTCATTTTAGGATCATCCCAGAGGACAAGGGGGGACTCTTTACGTCCATCGATGATCAACTTCAGTACAACCAGCCTGCCCATCGAAATCCGGCCAGTTGCTGTTGAACCGGCAGAATTTTCACCCATCTTTAGCAGGCTAACTTTACACTTGTTAGTAGGCACTCAGGTTGATTTACTAAAAGAATACAGACTTTACTTTCCAAAGTGACTGTATGCTTAGCTCAGTAAATAAGGTGAAGTTGTGTTCACTTCAAGCATCCAATCGTACATAAAGCAATCCCTTTTTTAAAGACCCTTCAAACGATTGGGTATTTGATGCGAACACTGGTTCATTTTAATAATTAAGGTAAACAAACTTTTACTTTGCAAAGTGAACAATAACTGTTTGAAGTGTACATTCTCCACTCCTTTGTTTAATCAAGCTTAGTATGTGAGGTTCCATGGCAGTCCACAAGGCAGCTAACTGTTAGACTTCAGGTGGACTTTGACCCCTGACCTCTATTGTAAGCCAAAGAGTCAGCCTAAGACAAAATAAGTAATGCTTTATAAAAGGAGCAAATACATTCTTTATAAGTAAGCCTGCACAAATTTCATTTTAGATTGAATGTTTAGATTTTTGCATAATTCCACTTTGACTAGTTCTCTTTAGTTAAAGGAAGCATATTTTACTGCTTCTTTCTCCTGAACCCTCTCAATTTCTACACAGTTCAGGCTGTACATGTGCACTTCAGACTGCATTTATTTCAAAACTTTATTTCATAAAAGCCACTAAACTGCACATTTAATTTTATGTAGTACTATTCCTCATAGGAGATGCGAATAGTGAAAAATATAGCTATATTACAGCAAACAGGATAAAAAACACTGAGGTTCATTTACTAAAGGAATAGATGTTGTTCAACAACAAAGTGAATATTAGTACATAAAGTGAAATTTTGAATACCTAATCGTGTGAGTGGAAAAAAAAACGTCTATCATAAAATTGGTTGTTCAAAGTGAGCACCACTTAATTTACTAACTAACTAATTTAAAAGAGAAGTAGGCAGCCACCCAGATGCCTAACCAGCAGCTGGCTCAGCCTCTCAGTGTGCCACTGAGAGGCTGAGCCACCCACTCCCGTCCACTACACAGTCCAGTGCTCCAGTGAGCGCTGGAGGGGCAGAGCAGAGAGCCAGTGATTAACAGTCAGTGGAGTCACCGAAGACTGAGGACTTAATGATCAGCGTGTTTTGTTTGCTCAGTTCTCGGTCTTAAGCCTGGTACACATAGGCCGAATGTCTGGCAACATTTGACCTGTGTCTACTGGAGTCGATCTGACAGAAGCCGGCCGCCTGGCCGGCTTCTTGCAAAGGGGCTTGACCAAAAAAGGTTTGCCGATCGGCTCCTGATCAGCGCTCTTAGCGCTCTCAGCCAAAGCTCTCAGCCATCCTCCTGTCAGAACACAATAGAACGGCAGAAGAGATTGTTGTACTAGCGTCGGATAGTTAATACAGCAAATCCTCCTGAGCTGTGAGGTTTTTTTTCGTTCAGCCCTGCTGTGTAATAGGCTTTAGACGTGACAGGGGACAGATGCAGCATCGAACCGAGTATTATTATTATTATTATTATTATTATAATACAGGGTTTATATAGCGGTAACAGTTTGCGCAGCTCTTTACAACATGAGGGCAGACAGTACATTTACAATACAAATCAATACAGGAGGGATCAGAGGGCCCTGCTCGTTAGAGCTTACAATCTAGAAGGGAAGGTCAAGTGGAAACAAAGGGTAATAACTGTGCGGGGTGAGGTGATGGAGAAAATTAAAATACAATTGTTAGGTGTGGGTAGGATAGGCTTCTCTGAAGAGAAGGGTTTTCAGGGATCGTCTAAAAGCTAATAGAGTAGGAGATAAGCAGACAGATTGGGGTAAGGCATTCCATAGGATTGGAGAGGCTTTGGGAAAGTCCTGGAGGCGAGCATGGAAGGAGGTGACAAGGGAGCTAGAGAGCAGGAGGTCTTGGGAGGAACGAACAGAACTAGTAGGTTAGTATTTAGAGACTAGGCTAGTGATGTAGCTGGGGGCGAAATTGTGGATGGCTTTGTAAGTAGTTGTTAGTATTTTGAATTTAATTCGTTGGGTGAGCATGTCTGTTTGTTTTTGTTTTTTTAATTCTGAACTTCTCTTTTAATTTATATTGTGATCATCCACTTTGCTAAATGAACAGCCTCCACTCCTTTAGTAAATCAACCCAAATGTTACAGAACTTCTTCATGTGTATCAGGTGTTGAAAGGCACAACTAAGGTATAAAAGTGAGTAGTGCCTTTGAGTTTCTCTCACGCTCAGGGCCGCAATTTGCCAGCAACACAGTGCTTAGTCTGCGTGGAGGTAATCCCAGGAAAGCCGCTGCAAGCCTGTGAATCCCCATCATTCTTTATATACAGGTCAGTTAGGAGCGGGACACAGCCTGTATCTACTGGATGCTGGGATTTTGTTAAAATCCTGAGTCCTATGGAATCAGAAACTGTTGGGTGGTATGTGTAACAGTGACAATTGTCACCAGGACAAATTGGAAAGGTGACTTTATATAGAAGAGACACAGACAGCCATAAAAAAGAGATCACAAAGTTCTAGTTCTTCCATTCTCTAAATACACTTTAATCTGTATACATAATGTATACTATGTGATCTCACAGAATCTGTATATTTTCATGTCCATGCAGTATATTAATGACCATAGCATATTGCAATATGTCTTATTCGAGCTGAAGTTTTAAGAAAAACAGAACTTTTACAGTTTTTATTATTTTCTGCTCTTCTGGCTTCTGCCTCCTCCCTTTCTTTAAAAGGTGAAAACTTTAAGGCTGGGTTCACACTAGAGCACAGAGCGGCTCACAGCAGAAGTCTGGTGCGTCTCCATTCAGCAGTTCAGGTCTGATTTCAGCCCAAACTTTTGACTGAATTCGGACCTGAAACGGACCAAAAGATGCACAGGGCTACTGTGCAATTCGCACCGGAGCCACTCCGGAGATGTGTGAACCGACTCCATAGAGAGTCGGTCACAATCTCCTGCCATGGGAAACCAGCATCCAATTCACAATAGTGTGAACCCAGCCTAAGATATTTTTTTAAAAAGCCTAGATCCAGCCTAGGCCAGAATGACTTAAATTCCCCTGCACATGGCACCCTGTAGGCCAGGCAGAGTCCCACTGGTTGGGCCAGTGGCATTTTCCATGATACAATATGGTGTACAAACTGCCATTTCACTTTATATTGACAATTGGGTATCAGTGTGTGTACATCCTTGTTCCAGGGAATTGGATATTTAGGGTATGGAGGAACCATGTATGAAGAACAATTTTGATAAGTCTTTGCTGGGTACAGTTAAAAGGAACCCTGTGTTTAGAAAGTATGGAGAGTGTCATTGCTGACCTCAGTTTTGGAAAATCCTATTTTGTCAGTTGTTCTACTTTTTATGCAGATTAAGAGTTCAGACTTCACTTTTATTTCCTGATCTTCATGCTTGCTATAGGTCTGAGTCTTATGCTATCAAAAGCTAAGACACCCATGCAACTTGTATTTTCAGAAGCATGTAAAGAATAACAATCTCTTTATGTCTCGTTTTCAATAAAAGGAATACAGTAGCCTTGGTAGATGCTTTACCCTTTGTGGTGATTTATTTGTTATGAAGGTTTAGGCCACGATCATCTGAAAAACCAATTCCATAGCTCTTACCTCTTCATGTGAGAACATTATCAAATATCTATTACCATATTTGGTTGATCCATTTTGACCTCCAACACCATAATATTTAGGAAAAATGTTTTATCTTTCTATAAAGGGACTTGGCTTTGAAAAAGTAAAAAATATGTAAATATGTATGGAAATCACAGAAAAAAAAACATGAGGACTTGCGTAGCTCTTCCGAACTTTTCCACAATACTCTAAATTTAGCATTATTTTGGAGCTGCCATTAAAGACGGTCAGATGGTCATCATAAACGCGCATTATCACCTGAGGACACCTGCCAACAATAGTAATTCAAATATCCTGATTATACATACAAGGGAAGTAGATACTCTTAACAGAACAAGCTAGCTGGCTTCTTCAGCTTGGAACTAAATCAGCTACTTATACGACTGGCAAGGTGCAAAAACAGTAGCCCTCTGTTATTATATTATCTATAACATGGGTTCTTAACCTGGGGTCCATGAATGGGTTTCAGGGGTCCGTGAGGGTCAGATAAAAAATAACATTTACATTCACTATATAGTCCTCCCCCGTTTCCCAATCAATGGTTTCCCATTGAAATAAATTAAAGTGGATTTTGCCCCCCCCCTCCAAAAATTAAGCAGCTACAAATAGTGTAGCTGCTGACTTTTACTATTAGGACACTTACCTGTCCAGGTATCCAGCAATGTTCTCACCCGAGCCGATTCTTGAATTGGCTCTCGGTGCTTGTCCCGCCATCTCAGCTTAGGCAAATCGGTAGTGAAGCCTTGCAGCTTCACATCTGGTTTCCTACTGCGCATGCGGACATTCTGTGAATGGGCCAGCTGCAGGAGAAGGAGGGGGGGGCAGGCCCAGGTACCCGCTCCCCCATCTCCCCCCTCAAAAAAAAAGGTGCCAAATGTGGCAGAGAATGTGGGAAGGAGGCAGACAAGCAGAGCTTCCCCTTATGGGTGAAGCTCCGCTTTAAAGAATATGCATCCTACCACTGCTTATAGCACCCACTGCTTATAGCACCCACTGCTTAGCATATCTTGACTTGTTGTTGGTCCATGTTTAAATTTGTATCCTCGTTCTCTGCACAACTGCCATTTTGTGCCACTCCAAGAAAGCAAGTGCTAATTCTCATTTTCTAGTTGTAGTAATAGTAGTAGTAGTAGATCTGAGCAAAATTTCATTTGTTTTATTTAATTTGCACAAGATGATTGTATTTAATTTTTGTAATGAGTGGCCATTACTTTTTGCATGAAAAGAAGTGAGTTTTTTGGACTGTTTACTTTATTCAAACATTGCGTATGTCATATATGTATAAGGCAATCAGATTTCAATAAAATAAGGTAGACATAAAGTTGTGTTAATGTGACTATTTCTGGGAAGGGGTCCGGTAGCGTGCATCAGATTCTAAAAGGGGTCCGTGACTCCAAAAGGTTAAAGCGGGGTTCCACCCAAATTTTGAACAATATCTGTATGTATTCTCTTCCTTGCCTAGATGCTGACATGCCGTTTAAAAAAATTTAAATCGCCGTAATTACCTTTTATTTTTCTATTCTTCTTTGCACTTCCTGGTTCTCCTCCCGTGGGAGTAGGCGTGTTTCTAGCCTCTCCCAGACTCCTGGGAGCTAGTCTCAGGCTTCCCAGGATGCCACTGAGCATGTGCAGGAACGAGCGGTGAATGCTGGGAGCACAGCATTCACCACATCCAGGAAATAAATGCTTGTGGGCTTCAAATGCCCACAATGAAGATGGAAACCGCCTGCAGTGAATAATATAAGTTATTCTTTCCGACAAAATCTGACACAGGCGGACATATTACACACAATATGTGAGTATGTAATGCTGAGAAGAAAAGTTTGTGAATGAACTAAAAAAAAAAAAAAACGATAGATAGGTGGACTGATCTATAGTAAGCCTTATGCACATTTGCAAGTGATGTGGCCAATGTTTTGTTAGCATGCACACTCTACTATAACATACTTTCAGATCAAATGCATTAAAAACACCACACCAGTCTTAAACTATATATATTATTCTCTTATTTCTGGTTCATCTCATTCTTTCCAATTTTTCCCCGTTCTGTGGTATTTTTAATACGCACATATTTCTTTCCAGTGAATGGATACATTTTGCATATTGGCAGTAGTGTGAGTATAGTAAAAGTCTATGGTGGAGACCTAGGTCATTATCCTTATCACAATGTGCCCTTGTGCTTCCTAAGTATGGCGAGACACGGTTCATTTACCACCTGGTAATCTCATTTTTAAGTGTCTGGGAATAGAGCCAATGTGTTATCATTATTGCAGCAACAAGTATAAACATGACTGCAAGGATTAGTGAAATATACCTCTGCGTTTTTCCTGTAAAAAGAACAGATAACAAATGGTTAAACATCAAGATTTATTCATTTCGGAAATATTTTTCTCCTTTAGTCCCTAGAATCCTATTTAAAACTATCCATTAGAGAAAGTGGTTCCCTCCATGCATTTAATTAAAGCCAGCAAAATATGAGGTTGACTATGGTCAAGCCAGTAATCATTAAACTCATATTCCAAAGTGAAAGCTCATTCACAAAGATATAGAGTTGACAGTTATGAGTGAGCGTCAATGACTTGTAGAAGATCATGGTTCATTTATAGGTTAATATGCCAAGTGGAGGTTTTGTACAAACATTAGCAAAGTAAGTACCCAAAGTTATATTGCAGACATAACAGAAACAATGATGTGGTTCAAACTAATCCACGTGTAGGGCAAGTGTCAGATACATCATAGTTACAATACAAAAAAAGAAAAAAAGAAATGTATTATCTGTATTTACTACAACCTGAGGTAGTTAGTAAAATAGATTTGTTCATAAACAATCAAATCTCCTACTGAAAATGATGGGTGATTTTTGTTTAATTCAAACATTAATGGGACCTCCAGTGATCTTCCCCTTTGATTTGACCAGATGACGATTAGAGACACACAAGGAAAAAAATAAATTTCCTTTTCAATATAAAAAGAGAATGGCCTTTTATTGATTAGAAAATATTTTTTTTAAGCTTTTTCAGTACGAGTATTGATACTTTTGGTAAATATTGGCAAAATCTTAGACATTTTGTTAAGCAGGACAAGATATTTTAACAGTGTGTTAAAAGTTATCTTAGAAAAATTAGTTTTACAAAGAAAATCCTTTTTAATGACACAATTGTCTACTAATTTCTACTGTAATACTAAAAAAAGCAGGGCCAGATTTTCCACTAGGCACTGTAGGCATGTGCCTACAGGCGCCCTTCCTAGAGGGGCACCCGTCAGTGTGATTTTTTTTTTTCTAATTTTTTTTAACCTTTATGATGCCAGGTCCGTACGTCATACAGACCTGATAGCGGGGGCATTACACACAATCCGGTGGCTGCAGCCACCAGGATTGTGTGTAAAACTAACAGGCAGACTCCTGCCTATCAGGTGCAAGTATTCGGGTGGCTGCCCCATTTCTTCCACATGCGCCCGGTACTGGCACCCCCCTGTGCATGTGCACCCCCTGCCATGTATTTTGGGCTCCATATGTCCATAGCCCGGGACTGACATGGCAGGTGCTGGTGGGTGGAGGGGCGGGAGAAGAGCGGACATTTTGTTGGTGACCCGGAAAGAAGATTTTCGAACAGGCCATTTTTTTCGACGCGGCACTGCGGTAACTTAACTGACAATTGTGCGGTCGTGCGACGCTGTACCCAAATAAAGTTGATGTCCTTTTTTTCCCACAAATAGAGCTTTCTTTTGGTGGTATTTAATCACTTCTGTGGTTTTTATTTTTGTGCTATAAACAAAAAAAGACTGACAATAATGGACGGGCCGCCACTGGCCAATTCAGTGCTGTACCCGTCTGTAGCAGCTCTCTCTTCTCACCCTGTATTCACAGGACACAGAAGAAGCAGTGGAAGCCATTGGGTTCTGCTGCTGTCAATCAAATTCTGTAAGGGGAGAGCGGGGGCAGGGGCGAGTCACGCTGCATGTGTCTATGGACTCACATAGCCTGGGTCAGGATTGAGCCCGCACATATCCCTATAGTAAATGACTTGTGTGGTGGTGCACACAGAAGAGGAGAAGCGAAGATCCCCAGGAGGGAACCACAGAAGAGGAGGTTTGGGGCCGCTCAGTGCGATACCATTGCGCAGAGCAGGTAAATATAAAATGTTTTTTATTTAAAAAAATATTTAAGCCTTTACAACTGCTATAAATATTATTATTTTTTAAATACATCCTTACCTCCAAAACTAGCCATACATTTGTAGATTTCCCTTGGTCAGTGCTGCTCTGGACTGAATAGAGAATTCGATTGATTTTTCCATCCACACTAAACAGCATGGATAGTGCAATCTGCACTGCTGGCTATTGTACTCAGTATCCGCTGCTCCAGTGGCTTCTGAGTACCCAGCCAGTGACTGCATCTGACTTGATGCAGGTGTTTTGTCAGATTAGGCGACCCGTCAGATTTTGTAACGGAAGTGACGTTTCAATGCCGCCATTTTTAAATACTGTAATTCACTATATAAGCTTGGTTTACTGTTAAAAATAAGCGTGAAATGCATGACTCTGGTGGGTGTAACAAGATGTCCGCTTGCCGCCTTCTCAGTGTATCCTTACTGTGGACGAGTGCAGGAGGTAGCAAGATGGCGGCGATGAAACGTCACTTCAGTTACATAATTCTTTGACATATATTTTAAGCCTTTATGTATGCCTTGTACACATGGGCTTCGGTCTTTAGAAGGTTAGTGTGTGCAGCAAGGCTTTACAAAGCATCTGCAAAGATACACCCTTGGGGCCAACCACAATTTCTGCACTCCAAATGTATTTCGGTATGTGGGTTTTTGATGCGATCTGGTGTACTTTTGATGCATTCTGGTGCATTTTCTCCTTCTTTTTTTTTCTTCTCATTTGAGGACATGGCTGTTCCAGTGCATTTTTGATGCATTTTGATGCGCTCCAGATGCAAAAGAAAGCAACATGGTCTACTTTTGTTGACTGCACTGGAAGGCCTGCACTGGTGTGAACTAGGGCCATTGGAATCCATGTTAAACACTGTCCATGCATTTTTGATGCAGAATAAAAAAAAAATCACCGGACTGCATCTGGTGTGAACCAGCCCTTAAATCCCAACTAAGTCTTCTGTAGATCCCAGGAGCAATTACTATAAGGTGCATATATACCCAACATACATGTGTAATAATAATGCAGGTTTACTTAGTTTGGCTTTCTTCGGTGCTGACAGGTCAACATTCATAAAGCTAAGTGCAAATTCACTTGTAAAGTGAAAATTCCCTTTGCTAAGTGAACTACTTATGCTGCTTTATTAAATCAACCCATTGGTCAACTCTATAGATAATTAGGTTGTAAATATCTAGAAAAAAACACAAAATGCTACTATTCCTCATCTCAAGAGACTGGTAACTAAAATAACAGCTTTTAAAGGAAAGCTGTCATTGGTGGAAAATAGAAGCTGCCACTGCGGTTTTCTTCAGCTGAAAATGCTTGTTTTCTGGCTTTCAGGCTGTCATCTGTCTTCAGTTTTTTTAATTGGTGACTCAGGGCAAGCATGCAGATAATAATAATAAAAAATAATAATTCTATATCCCTAGGGACTCAAAGTGCTTATTAAATTGGTGTTGGGATTGTTGGAGAAAAGGATTTGTCAGGCTTTCCAATAAGCCTGGGAAGGGCTTTTTGTCAGCGGGAACGCACTTCCGACACCTCTAGCACAGAATGTATATACTAGCAAAGTGGGCTTGGGTGTGCTTGAGGGTCTATTGAAGCTGAGTGCTGGGGATCTATGGTAGCTGGGGGTTGTAGTATTGTTGGGTGGGTGTCAATTGTTGCTGGAAGGATCTACCATTGGGGATCTTTGCCCTGGGGCTCTTATGTTGTTGGGGAGGATCCACTGTTGAGGGGATGGGGGGTATATTGCAGTGTTAATTTTAGTCTTAGGACTAAAATGGGATTTTAGTTTTACTCCCATTTTAGTCTTCTGCAATTGTTTTAGTTTTAGTCGTATTTAGTTGACTAAATCTCCAGTACATTTTAGTCGAATAAAATGTCCTACGTTTTAGTCGACTAAAATCTCCAGTACATTTCAGTAATTGCAATTTGGTTTTAGTCATAGTCTTTTGACTAAAATGGCAGTTTAGTTTTAGACTAATTTAGTCTTAGGACTAAAATGGCATTTTAGTTTTAGTCTCATTTTAGTCTTTTGACTAAAATGGCTTTTAGTTTTAGTCGTATTTTAGTCATCTCAATTGTTTTAGTTTTAGTCGTATTTTAGTCGACTAAAATAGTATTCATTCAGATAAGTGGGGTCTAAATTAAGTAAGTAGGCCAATGTTAAATGATATCCTCTATTTATTGGAAGCCAGTATAAGGAGCGAACAATTGGGGTGATGAGGCAGTGACCGGTTTGGTCGGTGAGTAGTCTGGCTGGTCGGTGAGTAGTCTGGCTGGTCGGTGAGTAGTCTGGCTGGTCAGTGAGTAGTCTGGCTGGTCGGTGAGTAGTCTGGCTGGTCGGTGAGTAGTCTGGCTGGTCGGTGAGTAGTCTGGCTGGTCGGTGAGTAGTCTGGCTGGTCGGTGAGTAGTCTGGCTGGTCGGTGAGTAGTCTGGCTGGTCGCTGAGTAGTCTGGCTGGTCGGTGAGTAGTCTGGCTGGTCGGTGAGTAGTCTGGCTGGTCGGTGAGTAGTCTGGCTGGTCGGTGAGTAGTCTGGCTGGTCGGTGAGTAGCCTGGCTGTTGTGTTTTAGCTAAAAATGAAAAGATTTACTTTTTACCTATTTATCTGATCTGCATACTTTTTCTGGATCAGCAATTCTAAAAGTATTAAATCTAGATGATCAGCAACCCAGGACAAACAGAGGAGTGAACCTTTCAAGCGGGGACACAGATATCAATAAAAACCTAACATGGAGACTAACCCTTCCCCATTCTACCCAAAATGTAAAAAAAAACTACCTTTTCATACTCTTTAAAGTGGTACTATAGGCAAAATCGAAAAATACCATAAGTGATGCAGTCTGTCACTTTCATTTGTCTTTGTTTATCTGAGTACCCCGTTCATAGTTTCATTAGTTCACCTGGCCTGTAAGGCTGGCCACAGATGGATGAAATTCAGCCAGTTCAGTAAAAAAAAAAAAAACATTAAAAAAAGAAAACGAATGCAGCCATTACTTCTAAGTATTGGTAAGCTGCATTATATTACATTTTTGCTTTAGGATTTAGATACACTTTATGTAAAAGTTCAAGCCTGGGTTCTGTGGTTCCATGTAATGAGCCTCCAGTTATTCCTATTGCCATAAATGTGAGGAAAGCCTACAAGTGGGAGAGTTCAGAATGTAGAAATGAGAGCAAAAGGAAGTACCTGTGTAAGCGACGTGAGCCTGAGAGCAGTTGTTACTAGAAATTAGAGGACAGCTGAAAACACATGTTACAAGAAAGCAGGTCACGACTGAAGAGAATGAGTTCCCTAAGGAAGTATGTGCTCTGGTCAGGATGATGCCTGAGTACATTTGTTAAAAGAGTACAGTAACCATGAAGTATATTTACATTACCCAGCCTCATAGAATACATTTATTTGCTTTGTATGCATATTATAAGTGCTTAGTAGCGCACCCTTTAGGGAGAATTGTTTACAATTTACAATGTTCATCGGTACAGTGAAAAAATAAAGCTTTGATCACCAGTTCAACAACCAAGGGAAGTGTATATTTCTTTTTCTTTCATTGGCTTCTCAGTGAATACAGGCCCTATCTAAAACACAAAGCTATTTGCTGATATGTGTTTTGAATGCACTAAAAAAATATTGCCTGTAGCAGGAAATGAAGCCTTTTCAAACAACTTCCTGCTTCTGTGGGTTCCAGGCTGTGATTTACATGCACTTTGATTGATACTAAGTCCTCCCAACTCATGAATTCTTTTCCGGAAGATGAAGTTGTTCCTAAGTGCTGTAGATTTACAACTTTCATTGTGTAAGTAAATTTTACAACTGCAAGCTGCGCTGAATGTACGGTCGCTGGTGTGTGCTAGGAGCAGGAGGAACAGTACTGTTTCTTTTCAATAAAGTTTTAACAACAACAACAAAAAAACATAAAAGTAGACAGTGGGGTTGTTGTACTAAAACTGGACAGTGCAACATCTGATGCAGCTCTGCTTAGAAACCAATCAGCTTCCAGGTTTTGTTTGTCAAAGCTTAATGAACTACTTGGAGCCGAAAGACGGCTGCAGCGTGGGCCTTAATTGCCGGGAGGGCGTGCCTGGATGTCCTCCCGAGCAAGCGCATTCTGATGGCTGATCATGTGATGTAAACAGAAGCTTGGTAATCGGTATTTTTTTTGTTCCTCACGCTGTTAGCGTGAGGGGAAAAAAAGTCGATCACTGGCTTCTGTCAGAGGGACATCAGTCCCTCACTCAGAAAGCTGCAGCAGAGCTCACAGTGCCACCTGCCAGTGCCCACAGTGCCACCTATCAGTACCCACCAGTGCCACCTACCAGTGCCCACAGTGCCATCTACCAGTGACCACAGTGCCACCCATCAATGCCCACCAGTGCTGCCAATCAAAGCCCATCAGTGTCTCATAATCAGTGCCACAGATCAGTGCTTCCTATCAGTGTCACCTACCAGTGCCCATCATTGCCACCCATCAGTGCCCATCAGTGCCACCTATCAGTGCCGCTTATCAGTGCCACCTATCAGTGCCCTTCAGTGCCACCTATCAGTGCCCTTCAGTGCCACCCATCAGTGCCAACCATCAGTGCCCATCAGTGCCAACAGTGCCACCTATCAGTGCCCTTCAGTGCCACCTATCAGTGCCCTTCAGTGCCACCTATCAGTGCCCTTCAGTGCCACCCACCAGTGCCAACCAGAAGTGACCATCAGTGCCAACCATCAGTGCCACCCATCAGTGCCACCTCTCAGTGCCACCTATCAGTGCCGCTTCATCAGTGCTTATCACTGCCACCTATCAGTGCCCATTGGTGCCATCTTATCAGTGTCTATTACTGCCCAAAAGTGCCGCCTATCAGTGCCCATCAGTGCAGCCTCATCAGCGCACATCAGTGAAGGAAAAAAATTATCTGTTTTCAAGATTTTATAACAAATTATGAAAGAGGTTTTTTTTTTCAAAATTTCGGGTCCCTTTTTGTTTTCTTTAGCAAAAAAAATTAAAAACCCAGCAGCAATTAAATATCACCAAAGGAAAGCTCTATCTGTGTGAAAAAAATGATAAAAATTTCATTTGGGTAAACTGTAACATGACCTCGCATTTGTCATTCAAAGAGTGACAGCGCTGAAAGCTGAAAATTGGTCTGCGCAGAAAGGGGGTTTAAGTGCCCAGTAAGCAAGTGGTTAAACAAGCTGAAGTTAAAAGCTGATTGGCTTCCATTGACAGCTGCCCCAGACTTTGCACTCTCCAGTTTTAGTAAATCATAGGTGTTCCAGTGCATTTTTGGTGCGTTTATGTGCGTTCTGGTGTGTTCCCGTGAGTTTTTGATGCATTTTTACAGCGTTCCAGTACAGTCCAGTGCAGGAAAAATGCAAGCATATTCTACTTTTTTTTCTGGAACTGGAACGCACTGGAGCTGTAAGCACTGGTGTGAACTATGCCATTGAAAACCATATAACCTACTTTCTATGCGTTTTTGATGCAGAAAAAAATGCACTGGAATGCATGTGGTGTACACTGGCCCTAATAGTAAACATATCATACCTACCTGCTCTGGGCAGTGGTTTTGCACAGAGCAGTTCCGATCCTCCTCTTCTCGGGTCCCCCGTCGGTGCTCCTGGCCCCTCCCTTCTGCTGAGTGTCCCCATAGCAAGCAGCTTGCTATGGGGGCACCTGAGCAGGCTCTCCCCCAAGTCGTTGCTCTGTGTGTCCATTCACAAACGCAGTGTGACTCAGCCCCGCCCCTTCTCTCTCCTCACTGGCTCACTTACAGTCTTTAACAGTAGCAGGAGCCAATGGCTCCCACTGCTATCTTAGCCAATGCGGAGGAAGAGACCCAGGAGAGCTACTGCTCTCATGCATATTGCTGGATCGAGATGGAGCTTAGGTAAGTATTAGGGAGGGGCTGCACAAAGAAGGTTTTTTTACCTTCATGAATAGAATGCATAAAGGTAAAAAACTTTGAGCCTTTACAACCACTGTAACAAGTGACATTTTATTCAGTTCCTTTCATTGCTACAAGTAGCACTGAATATACCACCACTGGTGTGTGCTAGAAGGAGCAGTGCTGATGCACCATGCACTGTGTACTATTTTTTTTTTTTTTAGAACTCTATTGAAATGTAACTAGTGACATTATATTCAGTTCCATTAATTGCAGTGGTGCTGCGATGCCGTGACTTTGCAACTTGTGGCGTTAAAACTAAAAAGCCAAGGCTTGTTCATACAAGCAAGCTGTACTAGACATACAGCACCAGGTGTGTGCTAGGAGAAACAGTGCCAATGCACTGGGCACTGTTTACTTTTTTTATGTTAAAACTTTATTGAAATGTTACAAGTGACATTCCATTCAGTTAAATTCAATGCAACTGTGTTGTGATGTGGTAGTTTGCAGTAGTTAGTGGTACCTGTGCTGCTTTCAGTATTGTGAATGTTTGGACTGTTTCCAGCCACTTCTATTCAATAGCATACCTGGCCTGTCCAGAAACAATGTTCCTTGTTGCTTTGACATTCACAAAATGGAGGAAAATGGAGAGAGAGTTCTTGCTGAGTCAAAGCTATACATCTGTATTTAGCAAAGCTCATGCTCCCTGCTAATTCGAGTGCTCTGATTCAGTAGGGGAATGTCAGACCTCTACAGAGACCACTGCCGCTACAATTTGAGCAATGGTTCTTTGCTACTGATATCAACAAGCACTATTTCTCCCATTGACCCCAATGATGGGGCACTATTTCTCAAACTGACACACATTATGGTGCACTCGACCTCCCACTGACATCAGCAATGGGGAACTATTCATCCCCCTAATACGAAAGATTGTTTACTCCCACAGATGCTAGGACAATATCTACTCCCAATGACCACAGTTCGGCTCCCCTAAAGTCTGGAGGACAGTAAACTGGCACTTTGTTTAGAAAATTTGGAGACCCCCGCCATAGATGGATCGAAATTTGGTCAGTTTATCAGAGGCTGGCCAGATTTTGATCCATCTATGGTCATTCCTTCCTGACAGATGTTGATCTAGCGATCAACTTCAGTTGAACAGGAATGTTGGAAAATATTTGTCGATCAGTGGCTGCAGAAAACAGTGGAGGAGTCTCAATGTCAGAATACAATAGCACAGCAGGGAGCATTCCTCCATCCACCTCGCTTGTGTGGATGGGATAATCTGTTTTTTTTTTGTTCGGCCCATTGGCTGAATGAAAAGAATGATTAGTCTATGGGCAGCCTAATGCCCTGTACACACGAGCGGAATGTCCATCAGAAAAAGTCAGACGGAAGCTTTTCATCGTATATACCAATCGTGTGTAGGCCTCATCTGACTTTTTTTTGCAAAATAATCTGATGGACCTAGGAATGGAACATGTTCTAAATATTTCCGACTGACCCAATTCCTATTGGGAAAACCGATGGTTTGTATGCTGGTCCGACGGACCAAAAACGACACATGCTCTGAAGCAAGTACGAGACGGAAGCTATTGGCTACTGGATATTGAACTTCCTTTTTCTAGTCCCATCGTAAGTGTTGTACGTCACCGCGTTCTGGACGGTCAGACTTTGGTCGGACTTTGGGTTGACTGTGTGTAGGCAAGATCGCTTGAATAGAATTCCGTCAGAGTTCCATCAGAGTTCTGTCAGAGAAACCGTCAGAGTTTATTCCGACAGCTAAACCAGTCGTGTGTACGCGGCATTAGGCTATGGCTGTTTTCTAAAGATAAAAATCTGTAATGTCCTGTACACATGACCAGTTTTGCCATCGGAATAAAGGTTTTTCCGACGGAGTTCCGACGGAATTCCGCTCAAGCTGTCTTGCATACACACGGTCACACCAAATTCTGACCCTCCTGAATGTGGTGACGTACAACACGTACGATGGGACTAGAAAACGGAAGTTCAATAGCCAGTAGCCAATAGCTTCTGTCTTGTACTTGCTTCAGAGCATGACTCGTTTTTGATGCGTCGGAACAGCATACAGACGAGCGTTTTTTCCGATAGTAATTTGTTCCATTGGAAAAATATAGAACATGTTCTTTACCTAAGTCCGTCTGAATTTTCGACAGAAAAAGTCAGATGGGGCATACACGCGGTCGGAATATACGATGGGAAGCTGTCATCAGACTCTTTCTGTTGGAAATTCCACTCGTATGTACGCGGCATTAGACTTTGTTTTTAAATACCAAGAATATATTAACAGATTCAAATTGAAAGTTTAAAATGGATTTAAAATGTAAAAATATATCTATTTAAACTGAGCCATAGCAGGTCATGCAGCCACCATTGGGCCCAGAAGGACATGTATTAGAAGACTAGGAACCTCTCTATACAGTTGCAATGACTGAATTGGTATTCTGTACAGAGTATTTTTCTTTGAAATTGAGATTAGATATAGGTCCATTTGGATCTACACACTGCATTGAGGTACATAATGAATGCACGTGTTTTTTTGCTTGTTGAGGGATTATGGGTTAAAGAATATGTAAACCCAACATTTCATATACCTGATATGTGTCTGCTGTACCATGTACTTGTATAGAGAGATGTTGTTACCCTTATATTCTGAGATCTAGCAGCAGCCAGTTCCTTTGCTGGGATCCTGTGCACTTGGCATATACATAGTCACTGGAATTTCTGAGGTAGCCCAAGCATGGGAGTTATAGTGACACTAAACCATACCCTTATTCTCCAAAAAGAATGCATATACATCCACTATTTATTAGCCCTCTAATCTATTTTTCATGAAGTTGTGTCCTACTGTGTTTGTCTGCCTCCTTGTAACATTCTCCTTGAGCTCTTGAACTTTTAATTTACCCCTCACTTGCATTTGTTTGGAACAAGCAGTGCATATCATGTGTACTGCTCTATGTACACTACAAATCCCATAGCCCCCAGTCCATGGCTGGAGAAGGTGGCTACATTCCTATATACAGCGGGATCATGGAGATGGAATGTAGCCACCCTGTAACAGGAAATCAGATCACAGCAACATAGAAAAAATAAAGGGATTTTGAGATTTGGAAGAGATTGAGAGCAACAGAAGGTAGATTTTTTGAAAACACATAACTGAATAGAATGTTTTTTAACCAGAGTTTGATGTCAATTTAAGAACTGGGTGCTGAAAAGCATATGCACCTGAGGAAGTGTAGCCCTGTGGTCGAGATGGTGTTCACAGGTAACTGACATGTGATCGCCTTTCAAACCTTCTTTCCTGTTTTGCACATGAGCCAGAAAGGAATCAAATCCTTTGATCATTCTATAAACTGTAACTAGAAAACAAAACAAAAAAAATGCAAATACGCAATATGGGAATTTTCAATAGTTTACCGACAGTCTTACCCTTTAGCACGGGGGTCCCCAACCCCCAGGCTGCGGACCAGTGCCGGGCTGCAACCACAGTCAGCACAAAGCCAACACAGACCGCGGTCACAGCTCACCTTCTGCTGTGCAGCCATGCCCATGTGTCCTTTCCCAGCTCCTCCACCCGCCCATCTGACTATGTCATCCTATCAGCAGGGTTGAATAGAGAGCTCCTCTCGCCCCCAGCTCTGCTGATAGGATGACATCATTGACCAGGCTGGTGGGTGGAGGAACTGGGAGAGAAAATATGGATTGTTAATAGCCTTTGCCCTGCAGGTAGGAGTCCTGAGCAGGGGAGCCAGAGATTGGGGTTAGAAAGGAAAGGAGGGGAGGAGTCAGACTGCAGGGGCATTGTAAAGTAAAGGGGGGCTGTGATGTAAAGGGGGCACTGTAATATAAAAGGGACTGTTAAAGTGCCCCTTTACAGTGCAGTCCCCTTCACAGTGCGTATAGCACAGTGCCCTTTTACATTACAGTCCCCCTTTACAGTGTGGTCCCCTTTATATCACAGTGCCCCCTTTAGATCACAGCCCCCCTTTACATTACAGTGCCCCCTTTACAGTGTGGTCCCCTTTATATCATGGTGCTCCTTTACATCAAAGCCCCCTTTACATTACAGTTGCCCCTTTACAGTGCAGTCCCCTTTATATCACAGTGCCCCCTTTACACCACAGCCCCCCTTTACATTACAGTGCCCCCTTTACAATGCACTCCCCTTTATATCACAGTGCCCCCTTTACATCACAGCCCCCCCGTTACATTACAGTGCCCCCTTTACAGAGCAGCCCCTGTTACATTAATGTAAAGAGGACTGCACTGTAAAGGGACACTGTAATGTAAAGGTGGGCTGTGATGTGAAGGGGAAATGAGGACACTGCGGGACTGCTTTAAAGGGGGAACTGTAATGTAAAGGGGCACTGCAGCCACTAATATAAAGGAGGGACTTGGTTGTAAAGGAGGGTTGTGGCGTGAAGGGGCTGAGGAGAGACTTTGTGAATATCCCATCCCACGACCTGTCTACCATAACCCCTATCCATGCAATAAATGTACTCTGAAATAAATGTGCGTAGTTTAGTGTACACAAATGCTGACAGGCAGGGAGAAGAGTTTATGATATGAGACCAATAGGGTCTATTCTTTCATAAAATCATAACTGAGAGTCTTTTATATTTTTAATTATTAATTTATTTATTATTTTTTAGGTTTAATTCCGCTTTAAAGTGAAAGCAACATTTTCTATTATAAGACACATTTTGAAATTACTGTATGAACGAAGTGCTGGCACCTCTCATTGTCATTTCTCAGTACAAATCTGCATTGGAAACAAAACAGAGATAAAAAAAAGTATTCAATGCTACAAAGTAAAGAGTAGAAAGAAAAAAGTTACATTTTATATCAACAAAGTGAAACATTTTATTAGCAAACAGAACAAAACACACAAGTTTAAAAAAACATAATCCCTGGAATTCATAAAGACTGGCACAGACAAATTTGGAAAAGTGTCTCTCATGTGTTCTAAAAGTGGCAAAGAATGTGCCAAGTTCATGTACCTGTCTAGAATTTGTACTTGGATTTAGCTCATGCGTCACCACTTTTAGAATACCCAAGACACTGTAGCAAAATCTGTTTTTTTTCTCTACACTAAGGCCTCATGCACACAGGCTGTTAAAATAACGTTATGAAAACGCCAGTATCTTTGCAGTGATTTTTTAAAACTTTTTTGAACGTTTTTCCGCGTTAGCGTTTTTTAGCTTTTTTTTTTTTTTCAAATTTTTTTTCTTTTTCAATGGATCAAAAACGTTAAAAACCGTTTTTGAGCATTTTTCAGCGTTAGAGCGTTTTTACAGCTGAAAAACGTCTCTCAGAACCCACTGGTCCTGGGTTTTTTTTACAGCTTAAAAACGCCTATGCCACTTGCAGCTCAAAAACGAATAGGTGGGCATGAAGCCATAGACTAACATAGGTAGGCCTTTTTAAGCTGCAAAAAAAGCTCAAAAAAGCAGCAGTAAAAACGTCCGTGTGCATGAGGACTAAAAGTGACTTGTTCTTCTTTTACTCCACTTTTACATTTGGTGCATTCCATGCAACACAATGTAAAAGTGAAACATTTTAGAACTACCTGAATTTGGTGCACAAATCGCTGTCAGAACAGAATATGTCACAATTGCTTAATGAAATTGGCACAATACCTTAACAAGAGGGATTCATGTCAGAAAAGTGGCGCAGCAGTCCTCATTTACATGGCTGTAAAACAGCCGTAAAAATTTTACTGATCAATAGGCTGATCAAGGAATAAAAGTTCCAGCATAAATGACACAAACGTAGCTCTAAAGAAACACACTTGAGTTTTTATTTGTGCTGATTGTAGGGGGGCAACTTCGCTGAGCTCATAAGTGATCAGCAAATAGATCTGTTTTTCAATGCGTGAAAATTGCCCTGTTCTTTTTTTACAGTTGGATACATGTATACGTATGTTATCAGGTGCATAATTTTGGATTTTGTATTACTGATATAAACATAGTGCATGTACACACCTCTGTACATGTCCCCATTGAAACCAATACCATTGTGTTCAGATCTGAAAAATAAAAAAAGGTTGCAAATGTTTTTTTTCTTATGGCCATGTGAATGTGACCTTAAACTGGTCTGTTGTGCTCTGTTTGCTGTAATTTTTTTTTATTTTGTTTAAATACAATGTTACTTTATTTCTTTCTACTCTTATGCCTCGTACACACGATCGGATTTTCTCACGGAAAATGTTCGATGGGAGCCTTTTGTCGGAAATTCCGACTGTGTGTAGGCTCCATCGGACAGTTTCCATCAGAATTTCCATCGCACAAAATTTGAGATCTGGTTCTGAAATTCTCCGACAATAAAATCCGTTTGCGTAAATTCCGATCGTGTGTACACAATTCCGACGCACAAAGTGGAATTTCCGACCAACTTTGTGCGACCGTGTGTATGCAAGACAAGTTTGAACCAACATCCGTCGGAAAAAAAACATGGATTTTGTTGTCGGAATGTCCGATCGTGTGTACGAGGCATTAGTCTCAATTCACACTGGGGCGGCTTCAAAGTCGCCCGACTCTGAAGCTGCCCCGCACAACGCAACTTCAGCGCGGCTTGCAAATGTCTTCTTTATTATGGACACATAGGATATCACTATTAGCTTCTAGAAGCAGAAAAACATGCTCATAAGGCTCCACGCACACTGGCTTAAAAATAGCTGCTTCTACAGTTTTGTGTTTTGACTGTAGAAGCAGCTCAATGTTATCCTATGTGTCCATCCACATTAGGACTATTAGAGGTATATTTTAAGCTCAGTGTTTAGAGGCAGGAAAAAAAACCTTCAGAAAAAATGCTAAATTCTCCTAAACTGTGTACAAAAATGCTATATATATGAACGTTTTCTTTTGCCAGGGGAATTGTAAATTTTTTTTAGCTCAGTGTGCATGGAGCCTTATAGCTTCTAGTAGCTTAAAACAACGCTAGTGTGCATGGTGCCTTACTTTGTAGCATTGAATCATTTGTGCTCTGTCCTATCTCCTTTTTAAGGTGCACTATTTTCAGTGCTAATATTAGGAGTTAATTGGCGAGCAGGTATGATGATTTGTATTTATATTGTTTGCAAATAAGTAGTATTATGATGCTGCGCCTATTTTTCCATAGTTAAAGTATTACTAAACCCACAATAGTAAAACCAGTCTGCTTGTTGTACTCACTGTGGAACCTAAGGGGTTAATCCTCTGCACTTTGTAAAAAGGCTGTATGATCCTGTCTTCTCTGATCCTCCTCTTCTTACAATGTCCCCTATCCATCTGCTGTTAGTATGGAGCATTGGAGGCACTCTGCACATGCTCAGTTTTGTGTGTATTGCTAGAGAGGGTGCATGCGATCAGCACAAGGCCAATCAGCACTTTCCAGACAGAAAGTCAGAGGTCATGCAGCCTTATAGGACAGACAGGCAGAATGAAAACTCCTCCCAGAAGCTTTAATCAGTGCTTGGTTGGACACTGAAGTCACAAGACTGCTATATACTGCCGATGAGAAAAGGTATTTAGCAGTTTACTTGCATTTTCATGTTCTGGGTACTGTGGTTGGTGGATGCTATGTAATACTGTTGATTCTTCTAATGGAGCGACAGCCAAAACATGGTATGGAAGGGTTAGAAGCCCTGTCATATATTTATAGCTTGCTGTCTGTGTCCCCGCAGGCAAGATTCACTCTCACTTTCTGTCCTGATGACTGTTATCATCACCTTGGAACTGGTATGTCTGATATGTCAGAGAAACAATGCTTCCATCAGAGCTTAGTCACATTTTTTATGGTAGTGTCTCTTTAACCAATTCAGCTCCGAAAAGGATTTACCCCCTTCATGGCCAGGCCATTTTTTGCCATACGGCACTGCGCTGCTTTAACTGGCATGGTCATGCAATGCTGTACACAGATAAGATATAATTAATATCCGTTTACTCCCACAAATAGAGCTTTCTTTTGGTGGTATGTAATCACCTCCGCATTTTTTATTTTTTGCGCTATAAACAAAAAAAGACCAACAATTTAGAAAAAAAACCAAAACAATATTTTTTACTTTCTGCTATAAAACACATCCAATTATGTTTTTTTTTAAAAGTCGAATTTCTTCATCAGTTTAGGCCAATATGTATTCTGCTACATATTTTTGGTAAAAAAAAATCCCAATAAGCGTATTTTGATTGGTTTGCTCAAAAGTTATAGCATCTATAAACTATGGGATATTTTTATGAAATTTTTATGAAATTTTTATGAAATTTTAGTTTTTTACAAGTAATGGCGGTGATCAGCGACTTATAGCGGAACTGTGACATTCCAGAGGACAAATCGGACACTAAGTGACACTTTTGATACTTTTGTTGGGGACCAGTGACACCAATACAGTGATCAGTGCTAAAAAATATGCACTGTCACTGTACTAATGACACTGGCAGGGAAGGGGTTAACATCAGGGGCAATCAAAGGGTTAAATGTGTTCCTAGGGAGTGCTTTGTAACTGTGTGGGGGATGTGCTTTAACTGTGAAAAGACAGAGATCCGTGTTCCTACTTAGCAGAAACACAGATTCTCTGTCTTCCCTACTAACAGAACCAGTGGCGTAGCGTGGGTTGTCAGCGCCTGGGGCAGGGCAAGAGATTTGCGCCCCCTAACCCGTGGATTTTTAGCACTCTCTGAGTCCCTTCAGCTAGTACAGTAGTACTGACCAACCTGATTCTTATACCGACCTACTTGACCACTATACTAACGTACCTGATTTCTATACTGACCTGTCTGATTTCTACATTGACCACTAAACTGACCTATCTGATTGCTATACTGACCACTACACTGACCTACCTAATTCCTACACTGACCACCACACTGACCTACTTGATTCCTATACTGACCACTACACTGACCCACCTGATTCCTACACTGTCCACTACACACATTATTATTGCTCACTGATTGGTTGCTAGACCATACTGCACATAATTACCGCTTACCCATTGTTTGCTAGAGGTTACTGCACATCATTACTACAAACTGATTGGTTGCTAGAGGTTACTGCAAATTATTATTGCTCACTGATTGTTTGCTAGAGATTACAGCAGATCATTATTGTTCACTGATTGGTTGCTGAAGGTTACTGCATATTATTAGCACTCACTGGTTGCTAGTGGTTACTACACATTATTAATGCTCCCTAATTGGTTGCTAGACATTGCAGCACATAATTACGGCTCACTGATTGGTTGCTAGAGGTTACAGCACATCATTACAACCCACTGATTTGTTGCTTAAGGTTACAGCACATCATCTCACTGCCTGCACACCACAGACTGCGGAAGTGACGGGACCCACCAATAGACAGAAAAGAAGAACTAGATCTAATTATTAGCAATGAGGGTTGAGGGGTGCACTGTGTATGGAGTGCAAGGCTGAGGGATGCGCTTTGTACGGAATGCAGGGTTCAGAGGTGCGCTGTGTACAGAGTGCAAGGTTGAGAGGTGTGCTGTGTACTGAATGCAGGGTTTAGAGGTGCGCTGTGTACGGAGTGCAGAGTTGAGGGGGTGCGCTGGTTGCAGCTTGCAGGGTTGAGGGGGGTGCACTGTGTGTGGTGTGCAGGGTTAAGGGTGGTGGTCTGTGTGTCGTGCAGGGTTAAAGGGGGTGTGCTGTGTGTGGCATGCAGGGTTGGGGGGTGCGCTGTGTGTGGCGTGCAGGGTTAAGGGGGTGCGCTGTGTATGGCATGCAGGGTTGAGGGGGTGCGCTAGGGTTGAGGGGGGTGAGCTGTGTGTGGCTTGCTGGATTGAGGGGGGTGCGCTGTGTGTGGCTTGCAGGGTTGAGGGGGGTGTGCTGTGTGTGGCGTGCAGGGTTGAGGGGGTGTGCTGTGTGTGGCTTGCAGGGATGAGGGGGATGCACTCTGTGTGGCTTGCAGTGTTGAGGGGGGTGAGCTGTGTGTGGCTTGCAGGGTTGAGGGGGTTGCACTGTGTGTGGCGTGCAGTTTTAAGGGTGGTGGTCTGTGTGTCATGCAGGGTTAAAGGGGGTGTGCTGTGTGTGGCATGCAGGGTTGGGGGGGTGCACTGTGTGTGGCGTGCAGGGTTTAGGGGGTGCGCTGTGCGTGGCGTGCAGGGTTGAGGGGGTGCGCTAGGGTTGAGGGGGGTGAGCTGTGTGTGGCTTTCAGGATTGAGGGGGGTGCGCTGTGTGTGGCTTGCAGGGTTGAGGGGTGTGTGCTGTGTGTGGCGTGCAGGGTTGAGGGGGGTGTGCTGTGTGTGGCTTGCAGGGATGAGGGGGGTGCGCTCTGTGTGGCTTGCAGTGTTGAGGGGGGTGAGCTGTGTGTGGCTTGCAGGGTTGAGGGGGTGCGCTGTGTACAGCGTGCAGGGTTGAGGGGGTGCACTGTGTGTGGCGTGCAGGGTTAAGGGTGGTGGTCTGTGTGTTGTGCAGGGTTAAAGGGAGTGTGCTGTGTGTGGCATACAGGGTTGGGGGGTGCACTGTGTGTGGCGTGCAGGGTTGAGGGGGCGCGCAGGGTTGAGGGGGGTGCGCTGTGTGTGGCGTGCAGGGTTGAGGGGGGTGTGCTGTGTGTGGCTTGCAGGGATGAGGGGGGTGCACTCTGTGTGACTTGCAGTGTTGAGAGGGGTGAGCTGTGTGTGGCTTGCAGGGTTGAGGGGGGTGAGCTGTGTGTGGCTTGCAGGGTTGAGGGGGGTGAGCTGTGTGTGGCTTGCAGGGTTGAGGGGGGTGAGCTGTGTGTGGCTTGCCGGGTTGAGGGGGGTGAGCTGTGTGTGGCTTGCAGGGTTGAGGGGGGTGCGCTGTGTGTGACATGACGGGTTGAGGGGGGGTGTGCTGTGTGCAGCGTGCAGGGTTGAGGGGGATGCGCTGTGTACATCTCTCTCCCCAAATACAAAGCTCTCTTTCCCACAGATTCCAATTCAGGGCTCAGCCCCAGCCCCCCTCCCACTGCCATCATCACATACATAGCTTTCCTCTGTAGAGGAGTACTCACCATGTCCGTGCAGCTGCGGGTGAGGAGGGGCTTCTCGTGAGTTGCCTGCCCTCCTCCTTCCCCCCAGTCTCTGCATGGTCACAATCTCTGGAATCATCGTGGATGGTCTTCAGTGTTCATTTACTCACTGCTGTGTCAGTGTTACCGCTGGAACCTAAGCCGGGACTGCACCGCAACTTCTTCATAGCGAAGCGGAAGAGCTCACAGTCTCCTAGACTGCACAGCGCAGGAGAAGAGCTGCAGGTAACCTGCCGTCTGCCACTGTGCCCCTATAAATTTTGCGCCCTGGGCAACCGCCCCTTGGCTCCCCCACGCTACACCACTGAACAGAACAGCAACCTGCCTTGTTTACATAGGCATACCGCTGTTCTGCCTCTGTCGGGAACAGTTGGCGGGTCCCGGTGGACATCGGGTCTATCGGACCCGCTGTTTGGCTCCCGCTGTGTCAAATCAAAGCTGGAGCAGTGCGCCGGTGACCCGGAACATCAAAATTACGTACATGTACTTAATTTTGAGCAGAGGAGCCCCTGCCACGCAGTACATGTATGTGGGGCAGTCAGAAAAAGGTTAAAAGTGATTCATGATCAAACATAAATTACTATTGCTCTTGGACAACACAGTGAGATTCTTGGATGCCTTAAGTGCAGTTCCAGGCAGGAGGTAGTAATAACCAGTGAGCCACTAATGCTATTAAATAATGTAGTGTGGTAAAGTGGTAAAATGTTTAGTGTCAGGAAGCTATTTGTTAGGTAATTTTTACAGGGTATAATCCCCAATCCTCATTAATTAGGTACGATGTCCGGCTGGTGTGGAGAGGCAACTCATTGTACATCTTGCGGCATGTATGCGTTCCTTGATAATCCGATTTAGGGTGAATACTGCTGTGCAAAATGTAAGCGCATTGTTTCCCTGGAAGCCCAGGTTCTTAATCTGGGGAAGCAACTGTCAGCATTGAGAAGTCCTTCCATACTAAAGGAGAGCCAGGAACGTACACGGCAGGTGCCGCCTGGGGCCAGCACAGAGGTGGGTGGAGACAAAGAGGTTCAGACAAGAAAAGAGTAGATGGGTGACAGACAGGAAGGGTAGAGGGGAAAGTGCCAGGGAGGCCGATCCAGGGCTGGAGCATCCCAAAAAATACTCTCCATTGAGTGACATTGGTGAAACCAGTCAAGGACCAGCACTGCTGGAGCTGAGGGACTCGCCTAGCTGCTGGGGGAAGAACTCCTCCAGTGAAAGTGGGGGGGAAGCGAAGGGAAAGGAAAGACAGATTCTGGTGGTAGGGGACTCAATTCTTAGAAGGACAGAGAGGCTAATCTGTAACAAAGACCTGAAGCCCTGAACAGTATGTTGTCTACCGGGCACTCGGGTTCGGCACATCACGGATCTAGTGGACAGATTACTGGGAGGGGCTGGGGAAGACCCAGCTGTAATGGTGCACGTTGGCACCAATGACAAAGTCAGAGGCAGATGGAGTGTCCTAAAGAACGATTTTAGGGACTGAGGAGCTAAATTGAGGAAAAGGACCTCCAAGGTAGTATTCTCAGGAATACTACCGGTACATTGAGCCACACCAGAAAGGCAGAGGGAGATTAGGGAAGTAAACAAGTGGCTGAAGAGCTGGTGTAGTAAGGAGGGGTTTGGGTTCCTGGAGGACTGGGCCAACATCTCAGTCGATAACCGGTACTATAGAAGGAACGGACTGCACCTAAATGAGGAGGGTGCAGATCAGCTGGGAATGAAGGTGGCCAAAAAGTTAGAGGGGTTTTTAAACTAGGCAAAGGGGGAGGGTCCAGAGGTAGAGATAGTCAGCGCGGAACATATTCCAGAGGGTAGTATTGGGGGCATTAGTTGTAGGTTGACCAAAGCACATAAACCCAAGGTAAGTATAGTAGCAAGTCCTAGTTGCAATCTCGGAACACCCAATAAGAGGATAATATGTGACCGGTATAAAATATGTGGCATGTTCTCCAATGCCAGGTGCCTGGCAGACAAGATGGGTGAACTAGAGATACTGTTGTACGAGGAGGATTTAGATTTTGTGGGAATTTCAGACACCTGGTTCAACAGCTCTCATGATTGGCTGGCAAACATTCAAGGGTATACCCTTTATCGCAAGGATAGAGAGAGTAAAAAAGGGGGAGGGGTATAACTATATATCAAGAATAATGTACAAGTGAATGTGAGAGATGTCATCACTAAGGGAGCTAGGGAGGAAGTGGAATCCTTAATACTGGAAGTATGCTATAGGCGACCTAACCTGAGGGAAGAAGGGGAGACAGATCTCCTATCACAATTTGGATTAGAAGCAAGGATGGGAAGTGTTATCATAATGGGGGATTTTAACTATCCAGACATAGACTGGGCGGAGGGAACCGCGCATTCATTTAAGGCTCGCCAGTTCCTAAATGTCTTGCAGGACAATTTTATGGGTCAGATGGTAGACACACCATGTAGAAATAAAGCGTTACTGGATCTACTGATTACAAACAATACAGACCTGATCACGGATGTGGAAATGCGGGGAAATTTAGGTAACAGCGATCACAGGTCAATTGGCTTCAGTATAAATCACACAAATAGGAAACATAAGGGGAATACAAAGACACTGAATTTCAAAAGAGCCTACTTTCCTAAACTACGAGCCTTGCTAGAAGGCATAAATTGGGATAAAATCTTAGGAACAAAGAACACGGAGGAGAGATGGGTTTGCTTTAAGAGCATATTAAAAAAGGGCCTTAGACAATGAATCCCATTGGGTAATACATTTAAAGGAGCAAACAAAAGTCCTGGATTGCTTAACTCAAATGAAAAAATGCATATAAAAGCAAAGGAGAAGGCCTTCAAAAAATACAAGGTTGATGGATCATCATCAGCATTCAGACTTTATAAAGAATGCAACAAGAAATGTAAGGGTACAATAAGAACGGCTAAGATAGAAGATGAAAGACACATAGCAAAGGAGAGCAAAAAATATCTCAAGAAATCCTTTAAGTATGTAAACAGTAAAAAAGGGAGGACAGACCATATTGGCCCCCATAAAGAATGAGGAAGGACATCTGGTTACAAAGGATGGGGAGATGGCGAAGGTATTGAATTTATTCTTATCCTCAGTCACGAGGGAATTGGGGGCTTCTATAACCAAAACTGCAGTTTTTATCCTCATGACACATCACAGGAAGCACCTCCATGGTTAACAGAGAACAGAATTAAAATTAGACTTGGGAAACTTAACATTAATAAATCACCGGGACAAGATGGCTTGCACCCAAGGGTACTTAGGGAACTCAGTCAAGTAATTGCCAGACCATTGTTCCTAGTTTTTACTGACAGTATACTGACTGGAATGGTACCAGCTGATTGGAGAAAAGCCAATGTAGCACCAATATTTAAAAAGGGTCCAAATTACATCCCTGGGAATTACAGACCAGTTAGCCTAACATCAATAGTATGTACACTCTTGGAGGGGATGATAAGGGACTATATACACGATTTTAGTAATGGGAACGGTATCATTAGCAGTAATCAGCATGGATTCATGAAGAATCGTTCTTGCCAAACCAATTTATTAACCTTCTATGAGGAGGTGAGTTGCCATCTAGATAAAGGAAGGCCCATAGACGTGGTGTATCTGGATTTTGCAAAAGCATTTGACACAGTTACCCATAAACGTTTACTGTACAAAATAAGGTCTGTTGGCATGGATCATAGGGTGAGTACATGGATTGAAAACTGGCTACAAGGCAAGTTCAGAAGGTGGTGATAAATGGGGACTAAGCAGAATGGTCAGGGGTGGGTAGTGGGGTCCCCCAGGGATCTGTGCTGGGACCAATCCTATTTAATTTGTTCATAAACGACCTGGAGGATGGGGTAAACAGTTTAATCTCTGTATTAGCGGACGATACTAAGCTAAGCAGGGCAATAACTTCTCCGCAGGATGTGAAAACCTTGCAAAAAGATCTGAACAAATTAATGGGGTGGGCAACTACATAGCAAATGAGGTTCAATGTAGAAAAATGTAAAATAATGCATTTGGATGGCAAAAATATGAATGCAATCTATACACTGGGGGGAGAACCTCCGGAGGAATCTAGGATGGAAAAGGACCTGGGGGTCCTAGTAGATGATAGGCTCAGCAATGGCATGCAATGCCAAGCTGCTGCTAACAAAGCAAACAGAATATTGGCATGCATTAAAAAGGGGATCAACTCCAGAGATAAAACGATAATTCTCCCGCTCTACAAAACTCTGGTCCGGCCGCACCTAGAGTATGCTGTCCAGTTCTGGGCACCAGTCCTCAGGAAGGATGTACTGGAAATGGAGCGAGTACAAAGAAGGACAACAAAGCTAATAAAGGGTCTGGAGGATATTAGTTATGTGGAAAGGTTGCGAGCACTGAACTTATTCTCTCTGGAGAAGAGATGCTTAAGAGGGGATATGATTTCAATACACAAATACTATACTGGTGACCCCACAATAGGGATAAAACTTTTTTGCAAAAGGGAGTTTAACAAGACTCGTGGCCACTTATTAAAATTAGAAGAAAAGAGGTTTAACCTTAAACTACTTAGAGGGTTCTTTACTGTAAGAGCGGCAAGGATGTGGAATTCCCTTCCACAGGTGGTGGTCTCAGCGGGGAGCATCGATAGTTTCAAGAAACTATTAGATAAGCACCTGAATGACCGCAACATACATGGATATACAATGTAATACTGACATAAAATCACACACATGGGTTGGACTTGATGGACTTGTGTGTGTGTCTTTTTTCAACCTCACCTACTATGTAACTATGTAAAAAATCAAAAATTTCCCTCAGTTTACCAAAAAATTTCCCTCAGTTTACCAAGACCTTTGGGTGGGCTACACCCAAAGGTCTTGTTCACACGGTGGGGTATTAAACATACAGTATGTCCATGTGAGGGCCGTGTTTGCCTGCATGGGGATGCATAGGTGTTCCATGCACCCCTGTGCAGGTAGTCCCTTTTATTCCTATTGGGACACAGCGGCTGCACAGACACCACCGCTGCTCACAATTTGACATCTGTGTGGGTGCAGGTGAATGTTTCTGAACTCACACTGTCTGTGTTTGGGGGGGACACACCCGCACCCACACTTCTTGTATAGGATGACAGTTGTGTCCTTGCATTATCGCCTGTCTTATGCATCCCTAATGGAGGCTACAAGCAGCCGTGCTGACACATGTGGGCATGGTCCTCTCTTGTCATTATCCAGAGCTATTTGCAGCCAGCGCTCAAGGGAGTACCTATAAACAGAAAGTAGCTGCTTTATGTCATCCAGTTATGGTTTAAAGTGGTTCTAAACACAAAATGTTTTTTTTTTTTTTAATTTAATGCATTCTTTACATCAAGGTAAAAAACCTTCCATTACCTGGTCCCCCCTATCCCTAAACACTTACCAGAGTCCTCTCATGCTCCAGCACTGTCCCTGGCTGCAGCACCGTTGCTCTGTTTTCCTGGTCTCACAGGATATAATGAGAGCAGCGGGAGCTATTGGCTCCTGCTGCTGTCAGTCAAACTCCTTTGAGGAGGAAGTGAGGGGCATAGCCAAGCTGCACTATTTATGTCTATGGAGGCCTATGGAGCCTGGTTATTGAGCACGTTTGCATGGGTGCCCCATCAGCACAATGCTTGCAGAGGGGCACTTATAAAAAGATGGAGCAGACAGCTCTGGCAGTAGACTCCAGAACAGGAGGTAAGGGATCGCACTGTGAGATACCACTATACGGAAAAGGTAAGTATAACATCTTTTTTTTTTTTTTTTATTAAAATTCCTTTACCATCACTTTAAATCTACTTCTACTTCTGAGTTTGCCACTCAAGATTTCAAAGACTTTCTAACAGGCCAAGTAAAAGAAGAGAAAGAATTTAGCCTGTACAGTGTAACATTCTCTGCATCCTGTATTACCAATTACTTTCATACTTTTGAGATAACAGAACAGGCCTCGCCATGGTCGACCAAAGAAGTTGAGTGCACGTGCTCAGCATCATATCCAGAGGTTGTCTTTGGGAAATAGACCAATGAGTGCTGCCAGCATTGCTGCAGAGGTTGAAGGGGTGGGGGGTCAGCCTGTCAGTGCTCAGACCATACGCCGCACACTGCATCAAATTTGTCTGTATGGCTGTCATCCCAGAAGGAAGCCTCTTCTAAAGATGATGCACAAGAAAGCCTGCAAACAGTTAGCTGAAGACAAGCAGACTAAGGACATGGATTACTGGAACAATGTCCTGTGGTCTGATGAGACCAAGATAAACGTATTTGGCTCAGATGGTGTTAAGCATGTGTGGCGGCAACCAGGTGAAGAGTACAAAGACAAGTGTGTCTTGCCTACAGTCAAGCATGGTGGTGGGAGTGTCATGGTCTGGGGCTACATGAGTGTTTCCGGCACTGGGGAGCTACTGTTTATTGAGGGAACCATGAATGCCAACATACACTGTGACATACTGAAGCATAGCATGATCCCCTCCCTTCGGAGACTGGGCCGCAGGGCAGTATTCCAACATGATAACAACCCCAAACACACCTCCAAGACGACCACTACCTTGCTATAGAAGCTGAGGGTAAAGGTGATGGACTGGCCAAGCATGTCTCCAGACCTAAACCCTATTAAGCATCTGTGAGGCATCCTCAAATAGAAGGTGGAGGAGCGCAAGGTCTCTAACATCCACCAGCTCTGTGATGTCGTCATGGAGGAGTGGAAGAGGACTCCAATGGCAACCTGTCAAGCTCTGGTGAACTCCATGCCCAAGAGGGTTAAGGCAGTGGTGGAAAATAATGGTGGCCACACAAAATATTGACACTTTGGACCCAATTTGGACATTTTCACTTAGGGGTGTACTCACTTTTGTTCCTAGCGGTTTAGACATTAATGGCTGTGTGTTGAGTTATTTTGAGGGGACAGCAAATTTACACTGTTATACATGCTGTACACTCACTACTTTACATTGTAACAAAGTGTAATTTCTTTAGTGTTGTCACATAAAAAGATAGAATAAAATTTCTACAAAAATGTGAGGGGTGTACTCACTTTTGTGAGATACTGTATATTCTCTCAAGACTTTAGTAATGTGTTCGTTGAGGAATTTGTCCATTTTGCTGTCTTTACCAAGCTCTGGTCATGTCTCATCTCTCAACAGTATTTATAACATTATGAAGGGCTTGCTGATACCTTTCCAGGTGTTAATGTTGCTCAACGTTAAAGATTTTGCAGATGTTAACCACTTCCCACCCAGCCTATAGTCAATAGATGGCTGGGCAGGCCTCTTATCGATCCGGATGGATGTCATATAACATCCTCCCGGATCACGCTTTGCAATTTAGTTTGGGTACAGTGTTGCATGAATTGTCATTCAAAGTTTAACAGCGCTGAAAGCTGAAAATTGGCATGGGCAGGAAGGGGTTAAAGTGCCCGGTATTGAAGTGGTTAAGTATAGGAAAAAAGGCTGTCTGTAAATATTGTAGTGTGATGCATAACTGTGATGTATGACTTGCCAGTTCCCATAGTTTTTGTAATGTATATTCTTTCAGTCAATAAAATTGAAAAAAAAGATAGGACTTAGATATCTTAATAGGCAGGGCCAGAAATAAGAATAACAATTTAGGGAGGATTGTCATCTTGATTGCCGTAATTCTCCCAAGGAAGGAGATTCTATAAGGATGACCAGCATTTAAGTACCGTATTTATCGGCGTATAACACGCACCGGCGTATAACACGCACCCCAATTTAGGAGGGAATTTTAAGGAAAGAAAACTTTTAGGAGGGAAGTTGAAGGGAAAAAAAACTTACATTTAAATGCCCATCATTGCAGCCTTCTCAGTGCAGCCTTGTCAGTGCAGCCTTGTCAGTGCAGCCTTCCCCAGTGCAGCCTTGTCAGTGCAGACTTCCCCAGTGCAGCCTTGTCAGTGCAGAATTCCCCAGTGCAGCCTTCCCTAGTGCAGCTTTCCCTAGTGCAGCCTTCCCCAGTGCAGCCTTCCCCAGTGCAGCCTTCCCTAGTGCAGCCTTCCCTAGTGCAGCCTTCTCAGTGCAGCCTTGTCAGTGCAGCCTTGTCAGTGCAGACTTCCCCAGTGCAGCCTTGTCAGTGCAGACTTCCCCAGTGCAGCCTTCCCCAGTGCATCCTTCCCCAGTGCAGCCTTCCCTAGTGCAGCCTTCCCTAGTGCAGCCTTCCCCAGTGCAGCCTTCCCTAGTGCAGCCTTCCCCAGTGATCCCAGCCATTCTGGGCTTCAAAATCGCCGACCGCGATTTGAAAATGGCGCCGCCGGCGCCGAAATACACAGTGCCGGTCCTCGGCTCTTTCCGGCGGCTCTCGTTCATTTTCGGCTCCACTCGTAGTCCCGAGCGGAGCTATCCGAACCTAGCCGAGTAGGTTCGGATAGCTCCGCTCGGGACTACGAGTGGAGCCGAAAATGAACGAGAGCCGCCGGAAAGAGCCGAGGACCGGCTCTGTGTATTTCGGCGCCGGCTGCGCCATTTTCAAATCGAGGTCGGCGATTTTGCAAATCTGACAGGTCGGGATCGCAGGGGATCGGCGTATAACACGCACCTGCGATTTTCCCCTGGTTTTAAGGGGAAAAAAGTGCGTGTTATACGCCGATAAATACGGTAACTGTTTTAGTTTAGAAATCATGGGAGGAATGTTGTAGTCGAATAGTAAATTGTAAGCTCCTGGGAGCTTTATACCCAAATAGGAGAGGGAAGATTTAACCCATGTAAATGAAAAGGATCTTTTAAGAGTCTCCAGCTCAGCAGGAGCAAACCCCACAGGGAGGGCCATAAATTTGGACACGTTTACCGAAAGGCCTGAAATTTTAGAAAATATTGAGAGGGTTTGAAGAAGATTTGTGATCACGGGGTTAAGAAATAAAAGCACGGGGGCGGGACCGGAAGTTGCCCTGCATGGACGCCTGAGCCTTCAGCTCTCCACCAGCCCGCAGCATTAAGGCCTGAAAGGGGGATTTTCAGCTACATTTTATGGGAGGCAGCAGGAGAACCAGATCCTCCAAACCCAGGGGATCATCCCAACCGCCGTCCGGCTCCACAACAACCCTCCACGGGTACTTTAAACATCCCTCTATGTCCGAGGACGGCGGGGACAAGATGGCGCCGACGGCCCCTGCCTCATCCACGAGGCAGCCACCACGGCGGAGCTCGGCATCCCCTCCACTACTCCAGAGCACAGCGGACCTGGAACGGGAGACAGGAGACCGGAGAAGCAGGGGATCAACTGCGGTGAGTCCACCCCCTCCACTCCCAGCACAAGGGAAGCATCCCGGCCTGCCACAGGACCCCTTACTAGGCCTCTTCACTAACTCCTACACGCAGTGCTCACAGGCCTTCCCGCAGCTGCTGCGCACCATGTCTGATCCATCCCTGTCCCTGGGAGGAACAGCGACCCCCACACCATCCCTGCAACCCAGTGACTTTCCCCCACTGCCAGGTCCGGGGAACACAGGGGACATGGGGCAATTGTCAGAGATGAACTTTAATGGTGACACTCTCCAAACATACTTTGGTCCCCCTCCGGTCTCCCCCCAGCCACAAAGACAGACCCGCCATAATGCCTCCAGGTCCACAGAGCAAGGAATAAACCAGGCGAAATCATATGCCCAGGCAACAAGCTCGCCATCCCTGATCCCTACGGAGGGTAGGGATGGAAGTCTCCCATCTCACTCACAGAGACTCACATGGGGGGACAGGACGGTCCCCCACCTACAACAATGGGATCCCAGGAGATCAGCATCTCTCCAAACCACAAGGGAACCATCCCCATCACATAGCCCACAAAGCCACATGGAACAAGATCACCACCCCCAGCACCCCACATCATGGCAGGACTGTCTCCAGGCTATTCCCACTAAGGAGGACTTCAGACTCCTTATCGAGGAAGTCAAGTCAGCATGCCGGGCAGAAATTCAGGTGATACATGCTAACCTTAAACACCTATCCGACAGGGTGGAGATGGCAGAGGAGGAAATTCAGGAGACCAAGCTGGCAGTACATCGCACCCAAGTACAGGGGGCCGACCATCATATAATGCTCCGGAACATGCAGCGTCACCTCGAAGATTTGGATAACCGAGGACGTCGAAACAATATTCGTGTCCGAGGTCTACCTGAGTCAGAGGGTCCCGAAGATCTTCACGAAACTCTGCAACTCCTGTTTAACAATCTTCTGGGGGACCCCCCAAACAAGCCTATTGAGATGGACCGTGCCCACCGTGCCCTCCGCCCCAAAGGGCCCACCTCAAGACCCCGAGATGTCATATGCAGGGTCCACTCATTTCCCCTGAAAGAGGACATCATGCGCAAAGCCCGCACCACAAAAAAGATTCTCTTTGAAAACACGCAGGTCCAACTTTTTCCAGACCTTTCCTGGATAACGTTACAGAAACGCAGACTGCTCCAACCCCTACTCATCCTGCTCCAAGAAAACGACATCACCTACCGCTGGGGATTCCCCTTCAGCCTCACTGCCCGAAGGCAGGGAAAAACCGCAGTGCTACGCTTTCCAGAAGACGTGGAAAACTTCTGTGACACCATGGAAATCCCACCACCCCGCCTGCCTGAATGGGACTTAGTAGATTTGCCCACACCTCCTCCAGTGGTGTGGCAGAAGGTCCCACCAACTAAGCGTCCCAGGGATCGGGACTCTCCCAGCGGATCCACCAAAACAAAGCCTAAAAAAGGATGACTATATCTCCCTCCTCTCCTGCCCCTCCCAATACAACTACAATTATAGGCTATCCCCCTAGGCCTTCCCCACCTGTCATTTTTTTTAGCAACATAGGGCACCCCCCCCCCCCTTTTTTGCTGGAGACAACTCAGCGGTGGAACTTTTGGTCACTGACCCCCCCCTGGAGGTTAATCCCACTAGAGTTCCCTATTGTCACTCAGTTTTGAGGACTTGAACACAGTTGATTTTGCTTGTTCGCTATGCCCCCCCGGCCTGAGTCCCCGTTAGGGGCCCCGGCCGAGGGGACCTACTGGAACTTCTTAGAGCCCGGGCGGTTCTCACTGCCCGAGACAACAACAAAATGTTTATTGCTAAATGATTTGCTACTAACTATTTTTCTCTTTCTCTTTTCTCCCCTTCACTTATTCTACTTCTTCTACCCCCCCCCCACCCCAATTTTTTTTCCTCTCATGGCTCGCCGCAGGTCTGGAGCAACCACTCGGCTTCCTCTCACGCCTGATTCCCGTCACACCTTGGACTCCCTGGAAGGTCCACGACTGGATAAGCTAAGTAATCTGATGCACGCACTCACCACCGACCATGGCTAAGATCTTATCGTTTAATGTCCATGGCTTGAACTCAAACAAAAAAAGACATCTCGCATTGAGGGAACTCAGGCAGATTGGGGCAGATGTAGCTATGCTGCAGGAGACACACTTCAATAGAGGGAATGCTTTCGCCTTCGCATCCAAACAGTACCCCCAGATTTATCAGGCCTTTAGCCCTCGTAAACGTGCGGGTGTTGCTATTATGTTTAAAAAAGGCTCTCCATTTAAATGCACCGACTCCCTCATAGATCCGGGGGGACATTATATAATTTTAAGAGGTCAGTGGCAAACACAGGCGGTAACTTTCTGTAATATCTACGCACCCAATACCCATCAAATACATTTCCTATCTAGAGTCCTCGCTCGCCTCTTTAGACAACCCAATGATTATTTAATTATTGGCGGAGACTTTAACCTGGTGCACTCAGTGGGTTTAGACCGTCACGTGATTAACCCTGCAGCCCACCAGGCTCGGACCGTCCGTGATTCCAAGCTGTTTCGTCAGCTGACCAGGCGACATGCCTTATTCGATGCATGGAGAGCCTTACATCCAGGGGATAAGCAATTCACATTCTATTCTGCCCCTCACCTCATGCATTCCCGCATAGACTATATCTTCGTTAATAACAATACCCTGCGCGCCATCAAAACCGCCCAGATCCTCCCCATCTCGTGGTCTGACCATGCCCCAGTCCTTATGTCACTAGAAATAGGTACCCCAACCCGTAAACCTAGTAATTGGCAGCTAAATAACTTCCTCTTACAACATATCCCGTCCAGATCGGAACTAGAGACAACCCTGCAGAATTACTTCCAAGAAAATAACACCCCCGAAGTCTCCTTAACCACCCTCTGGGAAGCCCACAAGGCAGTCCTACGGGGACGGTGTATAGCGATTTCTTCGGCCATGAAGAAAAATGCGATGGCATCTAAAATTCAAGCCGAAAGAGACCTTAAAATTCTAGAAACCCGACTGCAAATATCACCATCCCTAAACCTTCTCAAAAAAGTAATATGCCTCAGAAACACCCTTCGAGATTTAGCGTTGGGACAGGTAGAGAAAGCACTTACTCGATTAAGACAAACATACTATGACAAGGGGAATAAGGCCCATACTATCCTAGCACGTAAACTCTCGGAACGCTCTCACCTGTCCACACCTCACCAAATTAAAGATAAAAAAGGGGCCCTCATGTCACACCCCCAAGATATAGCCCAGACCTTCGGAGAATTTTACACAACACTATATAATAACCCTGAAATTCCCAGAGACCCGGCCCCACCTGAAATAAAAGATCGAATGAAGCAATACTTGGAGGACTGTGGACTCCCCAAATTACTTAAGACGGACCTGATGTCACTTAATGCACCGATTACAGAGGAAGAGCTAACGGCCACCATCAAAACTCTGCCCTCTCATAAATCACCTGGCCCAGATGGCCTTCCTTATGAGTATTATAAGACATTTCTCCCGATTCTACTACCATATATGTGCAGGATGTTCAACGCCTTCTTTCAGAAAACCCCCATTCCCACTGACATGCAGAGGTCGTTCCTCACGTTAATTCCTAAGCCTGACAAGGATCCTTCTGTGTGCGCCAGCTACAGGCCAATCGCACTCCTAAACTCTGATCTAAAAATTTTTACTAAACTCCTTTCAATGCGACTAAACCTGATACTTCCCTCGCTAATACACAAGGATCAGGTGGGATTCGTCCCCCTACGTCAGGCGGGGGATAACACGAGAAGAATTATTGACCTAATAGACGTGGCGAACAGGAATAAGCAGCAAGCGTTAGTCCTTGGCTTGGACGCGGAAAAGGCTTTTGACCGCCTCGGCTGGTCCTTCCTCTTCGCCACGTTGAATTGCATGGGATTCCAGGGCCCATTCCTCCAAGCAATTAGACATCTGTACACTAATCCCTCATCCCAAGTAAAAACTCCCTTCGCTCTATCACGGGCCTTTCCAATCACGAATGGGACCCGCCAGGGGTGCCCACTCTCACCGCTACTTTTTGCGTTGTGTGTCGAGCCTCTGGCGGCTTCCATCCGAAAAAACCCCAACATTCACGGCATACCGCTGCGGGACAGGGAATTCAAACTAGCCTTGTTTGCTGATGATATTATCCTCACCCTGACCCAACCCAGAATGTCACTTCCTAATCTACACGCCGAACTTGACCTATACAGATCCCTATCAGGATACAAGATAAATGCAACTAAATCAGAAGCCCTACCCATTAATATCCCAACACAGGAAACACAACACCTACAACATAACTTCCCTTACCATTGGCAGTCATCATCATTGAAATATCTGGGAGTACAGCTAACTCCCTCTTATTCCACCCTATACCGAGCCAATTACCCCCCTCTCTTTAAAACTATAAGGGACCTTCTATTGAAATGGAAGGCTCATCATATCTCCCTACTAGGGAGGATAGCCTCTGTTAAGATGGTCATCCTACCAAAGTTACTGTATCTATTCCAGACTCTCCCCATCCCAATACCCCTATCAGAACTGAAAAAACTCCAGGCGGATCTAGTACGATTTGTTTGGAATTACAAAAGACATAGAATCCCACAATCAGTTATGACAGCGGCACGTTCAGACGGCGGTCTATCATTCCCTGACCTAACTAAATACTATCAAGCCACTCAACTGCGAACCCTGGCTTCTTGGTTCACCCAACGCTCATATAATAAGTGGACAGAAATAGAAAAACTTTGGATGGCCCCAATCCATCCAAATAGCATGCTGTGGAATGCGGAGGTGAAGGTGGAGTCCACTCAACTCTTGGGCCCCATGCTCCACATTAGTACACTTTGGCGTAAAGTAGCACGGCTCTATAAGCTATGCTCAGATAGATCACTCCTCACATCGTTCCTCTACAACCCCAAGCTGCCTGTAGGCCTTACTCATCAGATGTCTTTTCCATGGGCGATGAGGAATTTATTCCACTTTGGCCATTTGGTACACCCATGCACGCGCAGATTACTGTCCTTTACAGAGTTACAGAGAAAATTTGATTTACCAAAGCAAGTGTTCTTTGGATACTTGCAGATTAGGCACTACGCTCAATCAATTGCCCCGAACTTACAGTTTTCGACCCCATCACCCTTTGAGGGTTTGATATTAGAGGGCTCAACTAGACGCGGGCTAATATCTGATATTTATCAGATACTGAACTCCTATAACATTACAGATCAGGGTAAGCACTCGTACATGATCCGCTGGGAGAAGTTTCTAGGGGAGGAGATCTCGGAAGCTACCTGGAAGACGATTTGGTCCCAGGCGGCTAAAAGCTCATTATGCACTTTGTACAAAGAGAATGCATACAAGGTCCTATTCTTCTGGTATATGACACCTGATATCCTCCACGCCATTTTCCCATCCAGCTCGGATAGATGCTGGCGGTGTATGAAGGACAGGGGGACCTTATTTCATATTTACTGGACATGTCCCAAGATAATTCCCTTTTGGACGGAAACACAATTATTGCTGAATCGCCTACTGGGCGTCCAGGTCCCCAAAGTCCCGAAACTGTTTCTTCTTGGTGTGTCTGGGCTACGTATATCCCGACACTCTAGGAAACTATTAGGCCATGTTCTCACAGCAGCGAGATGCCTGGTAGCCCTATATTGGAAGAAACAGATTCCACCCTCCCGAGCAGACCTCTATACCAGAATAAAGGACATAGAGCTAATGGAGAAGATGACAGCCAGGATACAAAACAGAATGGAGGCCCATGACATGGTCTGGGAGGAATGGCATAAACGAGAGGACCCGCCCTAGGTCTGCGGCTAGACCCCCCCCCCCCCCACTTCCCTTTCCCCCTTTCATCCCTCTTTCCTCTTTTCCTACTTTATTTTCCTTCTCTCTGTAAACTGCTAATACATTTTCAGTTTAATAATGTTATTTGTTGGTTGAAAACTTCAGATGGTTTGGAAGATATTATACCACTAATGTACCTTGACGATTACCATCAGAAGCTCAATGTCTATGGCATTGACTGTTTATCTATTGCACTTAATTATAAGCAACACTATTGCTTAATGTATATGTATGTCTATATGTTTAATAAAAACTGTTATTTGAAAAAAAAAAAAAGAAATAAAAGCACATCATCGGCATACATGCAGAATTTATAGGTAGAAGATGCTTTGTTATACCCTGAAATGTTTGTTGCAATATTGCTATGGCTAGGGGCTCAATAGCCAGAGCGAAAATGAGTGGAGACAGAGGATACCTTTGCCTAGTGCCCCTACCGAGCCGGAAGAACTCTGAGCTACAACCTGGGATTTTGACATACGTCCTGGGATTCTGATATAGAGCTTTGAAGGCCTGTAAGAATTCTCCCTGAAAAACGTAGCGCTGTAAAAGGAGACACACATAGCTCCAAGACACACTGTCAAATGCCTTGTGGATGTCTAGACTTGGCATTAACAGTTTTTTTGAGAAAAGGTTTGCATCCTGAATAATTTCTGTGGCTAGGCGGATATTGTCCGTTATAAGGCGGTGGGGAATAAACCCTGATTGATAAGGGGATATCAATGAAGAAATCACTATTGCTAGCCTATCGGCTAAAATCCTCCAGAAAATCTTCAGGTCATTGTTAATAACTGATATGGGCGTAAAATTCTGAGGATGAGTGTGGTCCTTATTCTGCTTAGGGATGAGAGACATATTTGCTAACAGCATTTTCTCTGGAAAGCTATTACCTTGTAGGACATAGTTGAAAAGCTGGTGGAAAGTTGGGAGGAATTTTTAAAATAATATACAGTGGAGAATCCGTCAGGGCCCGGGGCCGATCCTGTCTTTAGTACCTTGATGATGTTCATCACCTCCGATTGAGAGATAGGGGAGTTAAGTAAGTCTAATTGTGAGGTGGTGAGAGTGGGGATTGGGTCGGAGTTAAACCAAGCTATACTTTCAGCTGATGGACCAGTCTGGGGAGGTGCTAGAAAACATGAGTAAAAATTTTCAAAAACCTTTAAGACTTCCTGTGGGTGGGAAGTAGTCAAACCTGAAGGAGTGGCCAATTTATAGACATGCGGGGGGGGGGGGGGGGGGATTGGTTCAACATAATTCTGTGAAAGAATTTGAGGTGGGAGGATTCAGAGAAGTGTCTCTTGAATCAATAAAATTTTAGCCTTGAGTTGCTTATAATATGAGAAGGCCTTACGCCTTTTAATGGGTGAGTTAAAGCCTTTGACGTTATGTGAGATGCAATTAATTGCCATTAGACAAGATTAAATGTGGGTTCAGCTGAATAAGTAAAGAGCAGGCGTTTAGAATACTGTCAAATGTGGGGCCTAGACCCTCATTCCCTATTGCTGTAGGCGGGGCTGCCACATTTCGCTGGTAACAGACTGAGGACAACACAGATAAAACCCAATCATCAAATGAAGGTACCATGACCTTACCTACTTCATGAGATCCTATAAGGAACTGAATGACCAAGAATGACCGAGATTTACAACAAAAGAAAAAAAAGATGAGAAAATATTTAAGAAACAAAAAACAAACGGGAACAATTTCATATCCTGAAAATAGGACATCAAAACCGAAACAGCTAGGTCTCTAACTCAGCTGCACTGCATACCCTGGCTCAAAAACAAAAGCGGAAACCAATAAACGGAACCATGCTGTAGAAACAGTTGGTATCCTTGCTGGGTGGGGAGGTCATGCATCAGCACCAAAGGACAGGCTCCTGACAAAATGAATGCTGCAAGACTGAAAGTGCATCCTCGTTGAATCAAACGGAGCTGTTCATAGTGTTAGCTGTATTAGTGCGTCGTTGTTAACTGTTGTCCCCTTTAACTAATTTCATATCAAATCCTTGTTCTATCCCATCTAGGAGATGGTGTGTGCCAAATTTGATATGGCCTGGGGGTCAAGGGTGGGCTTCTGCATCCAAGAGGCCCAATTTCACCCCTCCAGCACCATAGTGGCAACATATGTGGAGCCATTATGTGGAACCACAAATTTGAATGGAAAGCCCCATCTGTAGCGGATCCGAGCTGCTTAAAGTGCTGTGGTAACTTATTTCATATCCCTGCGTCTATCCAACATGGCGGACAAGAGATATCCAGATAGATTTGAACAGTATAATCATCCAGGGTGATACGTGGCGTGTTTCTGGCAGCCCGTAGGATGTCTTTCTTGGTCAGGAAATCCTTCATACATAGCATAATGTCGCGTGGCCATTTATCCACTGTGGGTTTCGGTCTGAGGGCCCTGTGGATCCTGTCACATGTAAAGTCCGCAGATTTGCAGTCTGGCAGGAGAGACTTGAACAGCCTGATGACAGTGGGAAACAGATCTGTGACCGACTCTAGAATACCACGCAGATGCAAGTTATTGCGTCTATTCCTGTTGCCCAGGTCTTCAACTTGTGACTGTATTTGGTTAAATGCTGTTGATAATATCTCTTGCTCCCTACTGAGATCGCTATATGCCAGGGCTAGTTTATCATGTTTAGTTTCCAGCCTGTCAGTTGTAGTACTTAGAGCTGCAATCTCCTGTGACAGTGTATGGGAGGTTTTTTGCAGTTCGGATTGGAATTTTGCAGCAAGTCTATTGTACATAGCTTCCAGGCTAGCATCTAGGTCAGCTTTTGACAAAGAAGAGGTGTACTCAATGCCTGGATCCGAGGGGGAGCCAGGTATAGAAGGCATAGAGAGGGCCATCGGAGCAGGGGAGTGTGCTTGGTCCGCAGCGCCATTTTGGGACATGCTGTACTGCTCCCTGGTGCAGAGAAGATAGTGGGTGAGTGACTTTTGAGCGGAGCCCCGGAATTTTTTCTTCAACGGCGGCATGCACTGTGTTTTTGGGCCTTGAGGGGTGTTGGAGGTGGTGGGTTTAAGGCAGATTATAGCCCTCTGGAAGCTGATCGTGTCCCGTGTAGTGCAGAGCTACACTGTCAGGCATCCATCACGCTCAGCACCGCACATGCACCCTACCCCATGTGAAGGTTCGCTTTAATGCATAGAATGCTTTAAGATAAAAAAACTTCTACCTTTACAATCACTTTAACCCCTTTCCTGCCAGTGTCATTAGTACAGTGACAGTGCATATTTTTAGCACTGATCACTGTATTAGTGTTACTGGTCCCCAAAAAGTGTCAAAAGTGTCAGTTAGGTGATTTTATAAAATAAAATCCCAAAGTTTGTGGACACTAGAACTTTTGCACAAACCAATCAATATATGCTTATTGGGATTCTTTTTTTTTATCAAAAACATGTAACAGAATACATATTGGCCTAAATTGATGAAGAAATTGTTGGTTTTTTTGCATTTTTTATTGGATATATTTAATAACAGAAAGTACAAAAATATTGTTTTTTTAAAAAAATTGTCGGCCTTTTTTTGTTTAAAGCGCCAAAAAAAAACTTCAGAGGTGATCCAATACCACCAAAAGAAAGCTCTATTTGTGGAAAAAAGGGACAAAAATGTATTTTGGGTACAGCGTCACATGACTACGCAATTGTCAGTTAAAGTAACGCAGTGCCGTATCGCAAAAAATGGCCTGGTCATGAAGGGGGTAAAACTTCCAGAGCTCAAGTGGTTAAACTTCACTTTTGACTGGAATGTACCTTTAAAGTCCTCCCGTGAGTTTGTGATAGGGAAGAACAAAGGGCAATATTAACCTTTTCCCTGCTGCAAATATTTTATGCATAACTGTAGTACAACAACATTAGGCAGCACAATCAGCCTGGGAGCTTCTAAAGCTAAGTTGAAGCAGTGCAGCTGGGCTAAAATCGGAAAGTCCCTCCAATGTACCTGTAAGGTGACATGCCTTCTAATATCTATACACAGCTCGAATGTCTGCTGACTCCTGCTGAATATCCAAATTTAGCAGGAATTGGTCAAAATTTATGTCTTGGGTGGTCCTTTCAGCACCACAATTGACTAAGCTAGGTGGAAAATTGTTGACTGACCAGTGCCTGCAGACCCCATAATACTGTATGTGTGCTTCTATTCACACAGCATACCTAGAAATAATACAAATTCTCAACTTTCTGCATGTTTCTTTGGAATTGATTTGTACATAGAACTCTATAGGCAGCTTGTATTGTTCAGAATAGCTTCAATATGCAATTAGGGACTAGGGAGCAGACAGAGAGAAAGTTGAAGTACATTAACATACAAGGTAGCACCCAAGACATGGGGTTTTTAACCATTTGTTGTGACCAACAGTGAGCGCATTTATTTAACAAATGACAGTGTTGATTTTTTAGCACAGTACAGGCAGGGTAATTGTTATAAACCTAAAGTATGACTAAAGGCAACAGTTTTTTGAGTGGAGAGGGATCAGAACACTTGTCAGTTTTTATTGCTGTCTTTTTCCCCTTTAGGGAGATTCACCTTCTCTATTTGTCCTGTTTACCATGATCAGTGAGAGTAAAAGTAAAAGAAAATCCCAAATTTTGGGTGGTCACCGGAACAGGAAAAGAGGGGAAATCTTCCAATGGGGACACTACTTTTGGTGATCCTAGTAACAATCAAGGATTTCCTCACTTTGGGGGCTTTTCTTCTCTTTTTTTTTTTTTACTGTGAGCCTCAATTGAAGGGAAATGTCCGAATAAGACACAGATGACGATAAAAACTTTGCAAAGTGCACAGTCTATTTGCCTTTAGTAAATCAACTCCATAGAGTATGTTCACCAAGCAAAGTGAATGTTTATGAATAAAGTAAAGCAGTGTAACATATACATATTAGGGATGCACCAATACCATTTTTTTTACAAGGAGAAAGAGTACTGATAGTTTTTTTTAGTATTCGCCCATACCAATTACCGATACCTACCGCAAATGTTTTGTTTTAACTTCAGCTTTCACCAATGGTACAAAGCATTGAAAAGTTATTTACAAACAAAATAAATAGATTTTTTTTTAAATTTAGCGCTTTTTCAATGTGAAATGTGTAAATATATGTTAATATATATGTGTAAAAATATCCACTAACAAAGCCAACAAAAAAAAAGTTTTAATTGTTTATTGTTTATAAAATAGACATGGAAAAAAAGCAGGAAAATAATAATTAAATGGAGGAGAATAGGGAGTTAATTAAGGCTGATTAGAGTAAATTAAGGATTAATAAGGGATTAAACAGAGGAACATTTGTTCATCCCTTTGATCTGCAGATGAAGAAACAGAAAGATACAAAAAGGAACAATGTTTCTTTTTATTTTTAGTGTTTCAGGGCTGAGCAATGTTGTTAATAAACATTGCCGGCTGCTTTTTTTCAAACAACCGAGCCTGAAGTATCGGTTTCGGGTATTGGGGGATTTGCACGAGTACCGATACTTGTGCAAATACTCGGTATAGAAAGACAGAGAGAGAGAGAGAGAGAGAGCTCTCTATGCTCGATGAAAAGTGAAAGAGCCCAATAAAGACATACGGGAATTTACTAAAGCTGCAAAATCTGCATAGAAACCAATCAGCATCCAGGCTTTATTGTCAAAGCTTAATTGAACAAGCTGAAGTTAGAAGCTCATTGGCTACCACCAGTTTTAGTAAATCTCCCCCTACAGCTTCACAGTTTATGTGCTCAATACATTTGTTTTTAATGCAGGCATATCCACAGGCGTTGCCGGGGGGGGGGGGGGGGCGGGGGTTTGCGGGCCGCACCAGGTGACACCCGCCAGAGGGGTGACACCTGTGGGCAGCGGCACCACTCACTAACACCGCACGCTGCACAGTCCTCACCCCTACACAGCGCTGCGCACAGCGGAGTGGACCGAAGCCACCTCCCACTCCTCTCTGTTTAACTGCAGATGAGGCATTTTTCAGGCGCTATTTTTAGTGCTAAAGTGCCTGAAAAACGCCTCCAGTGTGAAAGGGGTCCTAAAGTAATTGTAATTACTTAAAAAAAAAACAAACAGGTTCATACTTACCTGCTCTGGGCAGTGGAATTGCACAGAGCGGCCCCAAACTTCCTCTTCTTGGGTCCCCTGCTGGTGCTCCTGGCTCCTCCCCCTCTGGGGGCACTCATGTGGGCTTGCTCCCAAGCCTCGCTGTCTGCGCCTATAGTTACAGACAATGGGACTCAAACCCACTCGCTGCCTCAACAAAACCTGTAGGACCAGGAAGTGGGGGCAGAGGAGAGCTGCGGATAGTCACAGCGCTGGATCAAATGAGGGCTCGGATAAGTAAAAAAGAGGTGAGGGGAGAGTATTGATGTCTAAACATTTTTTACCTTAATGCAAGGAATGCATTAAGGTAAAAAAATATTTTGGCTTTATAACCACGTTAAGTTCCATTTTAATAATGGAAAAGGGATTATGTCAATTAGCACTATTTCCCTGTGTCAGATGAACCCCAAGTCTGCAGAATTCAATGTACCTTCATTTTGCCATGTGGATGATTGTTCTGAGGCTATGTTTGACTTGCTTTGCATTTCTTTGGATAAATCCGGTTTTACTGACATCTGTTCCTCCTGCTTCAAAACTTCCTCAATGGCACAATGACAAAAACAGCTCAGATCTCTGATTTTCCACCAGCAGAAGCACTACTTAAATCCATCACTACACTTGCAGCAAGTGCATGGCTTCAAATAGCGCTGCACTCAGAAACAAAGCCCATCTACTCGAAGCCTGAAACCAGAGGACCTGGGCTCCTATTCCTAGAACTGACCACTCCACAGAAATCCCTAATAGTGTCTGAAGTGTATTCTGTGCTCTGAGAAGGGCCACCCATTACTGACCCTTACAATCTCCATGGAGTTCTACATATACTGTCTCTGCGTACGCACAAATTCAGAAAGAGCAAATATAAATACCAATATTATTTGGGGAACCAACGTGTAATAGCGCAAACATCTCAACACCTGTAGGGAGTAAATGGTCCATTCCTCAAACCTCATCCATATTGTCACCCTACCAAGCTCATTTGCCAGCTAGTTAGCTTAGCTTGCTTCAATAAACAATCTGGGAATCTATTTGAGCTTTTTCATTTTGGCACTTCACTCTCATCTTATTTTTCCACCTTCAGTGTGAGGATTTCCTATGTCTTGTCCTCCCTCACACACTACTCCAGCCTCTTTTGAGTCTGCCTTAGATTCCCGCCTTTTCCACAATCCCCCACCTCCCATTGGCTCACATGAATCACACCCCGTAAGGAGCCGCAGTTGAACTGGGATCCCCCACCCTGCACAGCCAGGCACGGCACATTTTCACAGGCACTTTAGAATCAAAGAACAGTCCGTTTGCTCTTTTTGAGGGTTAACAACTTGGATGGGAAATTATGGGATGGTCACTTGACTTCAGCAACAACACTTTAGCAACATCTTCAGCGATATCTCCCTATACAGAGGCTATACAGCCTCTTTGACACTCCTCCTGCACTTTACTTGCTTGCAGACTCCAGCTGAATCACTGTAATGGATCTGACAGACACAGTCAGATTTAACAATGAGAGGCTCTGAGGAAGAAGGTTTTCCTTCAAAATACATAAGGCAGCAGTGGTCCTGATGTTCTCTCCTTCACCATCTGGAGACTTTCATACCTAGACTGAGTGCCACCATTTGGAGGCTTTTACAAAGCAAATTTTCTTCACCTGTTTGAGAGTAGTTTTAATCTGTTTTTATATATAAATACATTTACCAAGGATAATGCACAAGGCTGGTGCATCCACTTTTCTTTATTCCTTTTCTTGACTGCTAGGATACCCCTAACCTGGAAGGCAGCAAGGCCTGAGAAATTATCCTTTGAACACTAGATCACCCGGACATCACACCTATGCGCAAGTGTATTTGTTTGCTGCTATTAACCAGGGCCGGTACAAGGGGGGGCGGAAGGGGCGGATGTTGTAAAAATTCCTGCTACCTATGCAGAGTTTACAACACCGGCCACGCGAAAATTGATAATTTTTAACATGTGCCGAGTGCGCTCCTGCACCCGGCACAAGCCTGAGACCAGCCCCGCCCCACCTCTCACTTCCCTATCAGGGTTTCTATCCCGCATTGGAGGATCTACCCATCAATCACCGACAGCTGGCGCCTGACGGGTAGATCAAGATGCATGCAGAGCAGCGCAGGAAGCATCTGTAATAAGTTCTCTCTCTCATGTCACGCTGCTCCCCGGTGGCCCCTCCTCTCTTCTTGTCCTTCCCTATTTGATTGTGACATCATCTGGGATGGACGAGAAGAGAGGAGGGGCCACCGGGGATCAGCGTGACTGAGAGAGAGAACTTATCACAGATGCTTCCAGCGCTGCTCTGCATGCAGGCTAGTAAACAATGTGCCACACTTAATGTGCTATGTGCCCTATGATGTGCCCTGATGTGCCCCATGATGTTCCCTGATGTGCCCCATGTTGTGCCCTGATGTGCCCAATGATGTGCCCTGACGTGCCCTATAATGTGCCCTGACGTGCACCATGATGTGCCCTGACATGCCCCATAATGTGCCCTGACGTGCCCCATGATGTGCCCTGATGTGCCCCATGATGTGCCCTGACGTGCCCCATGATGTGCCCCATGATGTGCCCTGATGTGCCCCATAATGTGCCATGTGCCCCATCATGTGCCATTATGTGCCCTGATGTGCCATATGCCCCCGTGCCCTGATGTGCTCCGTGCCCTGATGTGCTCCGTGCCCTGATGTGTTCCGTGCCCTGATGTGCCATGTGCCCTAATGTGCCCCGTGCCCTGATGTGCCATGTGCCCTGATGTGCTCCTTACCCTGATGTGCCACGTGCCCTGATGTGCTCCATGCCCTGATGTGCTCTGTGCCCTGATGTGCTTTGTGCCCCGTGCCCTGATGTGATATGTGCCCTGATGTGCCCTGTACCCTGATGTGCTGTGCCCTGTACCGTGATGTGTTGTGCCCTGATGTGCTCTGATGTGCAGTGCCCTGATGTGCTGTGCCCTGATGTGCTATGTGCTGTGCCCTGATGTGCCCCGTGCCCTGATGTGCTATGTGCCCCATGCCCTGATGTGCTATGTGCCCGGATGTGCCCTAATGTGCTATGTGCCCTGATGTCCTATGTGCCCCGATGTGCCTTGTGCCCCGATGTGCTGTGCCTTAATGTCGTGTGCCCCGATGTACTGTGACCTGATGTGCTGGGCTCTGTACCCTGATGTGCTGTGCCCTGATGTGCTGTACCCTGATGTGGCCTGGTGTGCTGTACCCTGATGTGCTGGGCTCTGTACCCTGATGTACTGTGACCTGTGCCCTGATGTGCTGTGCCCTGATATGCCCTGATGTGCAGTGCCCTGATGTGCTATGCCCAGATGTACTGTGACCTGTGCCCTGATGTGCTGTACCCTGATGTGGCCTGGTGTGCTGTACCCTGATGTGCTGGGCTCTATACCCTGATGTACTGTGACCTGTGCCCTGATGTGCTGTGCCCTGATGTGCCCTGATGTGCAGTGCCCTGATGTGCTGTGCCCTGATGTGCTGTGCCCTGATGTACTGTGACCTGTGCCCTGATGTGCTGTGCCCTGATGTGCCCTGATGTGCAGTGCCCTGATGTGCTGTGCCCTGATGTACTGTGACCTGTGCCCTGATGTGCTGTGCCCTGATGTGCTGTGTCCTGTTGCTCCGATTAGAACGGTGTCATTGTACTGAATGGGGCGTGACAAGTTTCCCCAGTGTGAACCACGCTTAAGTCACTGATCATCGCAAATACTAGTATTTAACAAATTCCTAGTATAGATCCCATCGTCTGTAGGCGTTGTAGCTTTCACAGCGGCGGGGAGGGGGGCAGTTTTCCATCTTTGCCCTGGGCACCAGATGACCTTGTCCCGGCACTGCTATTAACAATGACCTTTTGCAGACAAGAACTTGAAACCCCTTGTTGGGTAGCAGTACTCAGTGATCAGCTTTCATTCTCCCTCCTGTGGCTACTGGTCCCAGCACCACCTCTTCAGGCACTGCCAACCCACCTGGCTGCAGCTGCCCCTTTCACTAGCCCTCCAGGCTAACTTTTATCCACAGTTCTCCAGACTGTCTCTCAACAGCCCACCTGGCTGACTCTGCAGGAGATTTCCCAGGGAAGGGATGAGATTGGCATAATGCTGTCTTCAGGAAGAACTGGCTATGTATGGCAGCCCCCCTTGTAAGTCCCTAGTAGTGCTGCTCTACTCACACTGTCCTCCACTTGCTCCCATGCCTCCAGGAAGGGCCTCTTCTGTGTGTTGTGGCAAGATCCTTCCAGCATCCAAGCCTTGGTCCAAGTCAACCCCCCTCCAGACTAGTGGGCACCCTTGGGGGCCACTGACATTCTCCACAGCACTATATCTCCATCATCCACCTGACTGCCCTGCTTACATGGCTCATTCCTATTTATGAGGTGAACTTACCCCCGTCAGTCCTTTACTGGATTCTATGCATTAAGGTGGAAAAACCTTCTGTGCTGCAGTTTCCCCCCAGACCTCCCCTTTTTCTTATCCGATCCAGCAATGTGCATGAGTACAGACGCTCCAGCCACTATCGCTCTCCTCATTGGACAGACTGATAGCAGCAGGAGCCATTGGCTCCCGCTGCTGTTAATCAAAAGCTGTGACAAAAGAGCAGGGGGGTGGGGCTGAGTCTCGCTGTCTGTGTCAATGGAAGCAGCAGCGGGACTCGGGAGCGAGCCCGCACAGGTGCTTTCCGTGGGGGCACCTGACGAAGAGGAGGAGCCAGGAGCGCTGGTGGGGGACCCCAGAAGAAAAGGATCAGGGCTGCTCTGTGCAAAACTATTGCACAGAGCAGGTAAGTATAGACATGTTTGTTATTTCTTTTTTATTTTTGAATCAAAGCTTTTCAACCACTTTAATTCAAAAACCTGATATGGGTTTTAATCCTTCTTTACTCCTAACCAGTTTCATCCTTCTCAAACCTTGGGAGTTGTATGTGGGTGGGGTGAGATTGTTGAGGACAGGGTTGTCCTCAGTGGCACTGAGATCTTGGGGTCCTCTGTTCAAGGCAATTTGTGAAGAACGGCATAAATTATGCACAAATGACTGCATAAGAACCCAGGATTTGGGGGAATAAAAAAAGGGACTGCTAGTGAATGGCCAGACTATTGGATGCCAGTTACTGGGGTAAAATGGCAAATCTACTGCTACCATTTCAAAGGAAGCCCAAAATGTGGCACTTTGAGGAGTTGAAGCATAAAACCCTCTTTGTTGCATTTCCTGATGGTGGCAAATCCCCTCTGATGACCAAAGTGCCTTTAATTCTCTAATCCCTAAAAGGAGGAGCACCAGTGGCAGCGGGTGCCTCAGCACCACAAGGGACACAGGGGAAGGAAGTTATATGTTTACATCACAATCCACCTTAAAGTAGAACTATAGGCAACACTTTTTATTTTTATTTTGGATGGCATAAGGGAAGGTTATAACCCCTTAAAGGTTTGTTTTTGCCATCTTTGTCCCATTGTGGAGATTTCCCTTCACTTTCTGTCCCATAGCAAAACAGGAAGTGAGAGGAAATCCTTGCAAATTATAGGAATCTCTTGGGGACCCCCAGGTCACCAGAACTAGTGTCCCCATTGGAAGATTTCCCCTCTATTACTTTTTTGGGTACAACCCAAATTTTGGGATTTTCTTCTACTTTTACTTTCAATGATAATGGTAAGCAGGACACAGAATGAAATAAAATATGACAGGTGTTCTAATTAATTTCCCTTTTATCCAGAACAAAAAAAAACTTTTGCCTTTAGTTATACTTTGAGGCCACATGCACACTGGTTATTTATCCCCTGTGCATGAGATTCTAGTGTCTTTTTGCAGGGGTGGAAGACATAGATGCACCACCAAACCCCACTACCATAAGCCTGAACCAAGCCTGTAATGTTTAGGGCAGGATGTGCCCTGGGATGAATGCCAGGAATGCAGACTTCTTGAGTTCTGATATTCGTCCCGGGGCAACTACTTTCCTAAACATTAGAACTACTCTGTGCACGCACAAAAGACCTTTGCAAACAGACCTTTATCTGCTTTACTCGTCAACAACCCCTACCGCCATCCTGGGCCTGCAGAAGGGGCAGCGAAGCCTGGAATACATGGCAGTAGTTGGGCGGTGGGGCGTTACCTTTGTGGGGTTGTGTGGAAGTGTGGCTTTGCAGCTGCCAAAATTGCTCCCAACAGAAAAGCCAACAGTTGGCTTGACAGACGTAAATCCAGTCCTGGCTGCTACAGCAGCTATGTATATAAAAGCTGCTGCCAACATAAATCTTATGTTAGTGACAGCGAAAGGGTTATTGACTTTTGATGCCAAGTTCAGGTTTCACAGATTTCAAGCAGGATTCGATGAACACCCCGTGAATAGAACGTGGACAGATTCACTCATCCCTACACTTATTGTGCTTCAATCCCCTCCTGACAAGACTCAACCTTACCTGTCCCAGCTTAATTTTCATTGTGTGGTCTGCTCAGTGCTGAACAGCCCCTATAGCAGAGGTCTTCAAACTTTCAAACCAAAGGGCCAGTTTACTACCCTTCAAAATTTAGGGGGGTCGGACTGTAGCCAGTGGGAGTAGAAAATGCCCTGGCATCGCTGGGGGTAAACATAGGCTTGGTGGTCAATGGGAATAAAAAAAATTACATGATTTGTGTCAGTTGGAGGAATAATGCCTCATATTAGTGGGAGGAATAGTGGCCAAAGGGCCAGATAAAGGCAAGCAAAGGGCCACATCTAGCCCACGGGCCACAGTTTGGAGACCTTTGTCCTATAGAATCTTCTGTGGTGGGTCCTGTGCAGGAGCACCGCAATCCCCATTCAACTGTATGGAGAATTTATATTCCTACAAAGTACTGTATAAGTACTGTTTATTTACTGTATTTATACAGCCACTACTCTTAATTTTACAGAGGCATCCCTTGTGGGTACAAAACCGGATGAAGTGTGTGCTAATGTTATTAAAGCTCTAAAAGAACCAGCAAAAGCAAGACATGTTGAGGGTAATAAATTGTACACATGTAGATATTGTATGCCTGCTGTAGCTTTGTCAATGTACACGATTTCATATACTAATGCTTCTGAACAGGTTTATAATGATAATTAAGTTTGATTAATACCTAAATATGCTTGGAACACGCACATTATGATGGCTAAAAAGCTGTCGCGTTATTTTATTTGTTGTTTTAATTTTTTCAAGTAAATTTGTGACAATTTCATTCCTTTGTGCACCTTATCAGAACAGAAGGCACAAAAGCAGCATTATTGGGATGTTTAATGTGCACAACAAACTAGGACCACACTGTAAGCATTGAACATCAGTCTACGATTTGCTAGATAGGTTTAAGCATTAGGTTCGCTATGTGCGTATACATCAGCGCACTCATGCGAGCCAGTGCAAATGTACCATGGTGATTTATCCCTGCTATTGTTCATTTCCTTTAGTAAATCAGGCCCAAAGGGTCTTATATACATGCCAAGGCATATCAAAGCAATTTAAGTGAACACGTGCATTTTGTTATTAATGTAGGGTAAAGGGGTGAGGGCAAGGTATGATCTAAGTTGCTGTTATGCCTTAACTTTTATTGGGTCTCTAAGGCATGGTTTGTATTAGAGACCTTGTCCTTTTTCCCAAGTTAAATGTTGGTTGGAAGGCTGCTGATATGTCCAAAAGCATGTTTGCATTCTTCCACTTCACTATTACTTTGGAAAGGATATACTTCCTTTTGTATTGAGTGCCCTTTTAGGTTATGTTTATATACTTCATATACGTGTATGTATTGTTTGTTTTGTTTTTACATTGACCTTCTATACATCCCACTGGCTTTTCTGGACTATATTTTTCTGGCTCCTTAGTAATACTACCTGGTTATCCAAGCATACATGTGAAATAGTTGTTGGCAATATGTCAGGAACATTAAAGGATTTTATAGCAACAGGGTATGTATTTATTCATAGTAGTATTCCAGTGTAGTGACGTGATGTGTATAATGTGAAGAGGAATAAATACGTGTTATGTGAGCACTACTGACTTATCTCACGTTCATTGCATATCCATTGTATATCCATATTCTACTCCCTGAAATAGATAATAAATTGTTATAAAATTCAACGAAGGTCATTCACAAATGTACACAATACAACTCTCCAATAAGCATAGCTCCCAAATTTATGAGGTGGGAGGAGGGAACAAAGCATTTGGACTAAATGCCTTTGCCAACCTCTAATTCTGCTACAATTTTGAACAAGTAAAACAGGCTGATCATCATAAGAAGCATCCTTGAACACATAATTATCTGTGCTGCCCATATTAACGATACTCCACATTTATAAGATGTTGAGAGACAAGGAAAAATTTTACCGTTTGATATGTGCAGCTTTTCCTTTAAATTAGTGATTCCAAACAATCAACAAAATAATGTACATTACAGAAATACAGCTTTTTTCAGAAATTTAATTTTTGCTGAATACTATGACGTGAACAATTTGTCCTTGCAAACTTTTAAGGTTACTGGCTGATAGATCCCTTTTAATAACAGTATAAATGTATTTATACAGATTTGTAACATCAGTCCTAAAAAGAAAGACAGCAATGGCGGAAAAGGGGAACAAAATTATTTAGGTTCAGAAGAGGGACAGTGTGTAAGGCTGGTTTGTACCTTTCTTTCCATAAAACTAATAAAAAATATCTTCATAAAAGGCATTGCATGCCCGTTAAAAAAAGGCAATTCAACAAAACTTCTATGAACAGAGATTTTCAGTTCCACTGGTCACTGCGTTCTGTAATATTTCATTGCAGGAACGAGCACCAAGGGCATCTTGAGTGAATGTATCTCAGCTTCCCATAGCAGCCATTTTTATTTTATTCATACCTCCATGGCAGATTCTAGATTAACAAGAGAAGATGATATCTGTGATGAACTCTGATACTTTAAAGCTTGATTTACACTGTGTTGTGCGTATTACAGTGTGTGTGGTTGTGTAGGTGTTATTGGGCCCATATAATTTCCCTTTCAAAATACACTAAACTACAACACATACAGTAGGTGTGAGCCAACCACTTAGGAAAACATTGGATTTCAGCTTGATATGCATTTTCATGTTAAAAATGCATGAGTAATATGTCTCTGCTTAGTTCCTCCACCTTCATCTACCAATGCATCTTGAAATTTCTATGTGTGATTTGATTTTCTGAAAGTCAAAATCTGCACAGGGCTCAGCAAGCTCCTATGTGAGAAAGCATGGGGCTGGTGAATGGATACTCAATTACACAGCAATACAATATGGGGATGTAGAGAGCTTAGCATTGGGCTGATTTTAGGAGTTTAGAATCTTCACCTAATACATTTTGTGGATATTGACTTTAGTTATCCAAGCAAAAAGAATGTCGGTTTACAAATTTGCTTTTCAGTTGATTCACAATTTATTGAATGCAGATTCTCAACTCCTTTAGTAAATTAGCCTCAATGTGTTCCCTATATCAAACAATACCAAGTACGGTACTCAATATTGTAGGGGTGATAGGGGTGGCAAGATAGAACAGCAAAAGAAAAATAAATGGACAGCTTACAGTGCATCCAATAAAGTAAACCTGTTACTTTGTCTAGTTTGTTTAAAGTAAAGGTTCACTTTTAAGCAGAGGAGGCACAGACAACAGACAGGAGCTTAGAACATTTGCATATTAGCAGTCCCCTAAGCTTTGGAAAATGGGAAAATAATTTCAAGTAATGGGTTATATTTTGAGATCTTAACAGCTCTGCCATTAGTAACTACTGATAACATTTTTGTTTATTCCTGGATTCTTCCTTTAAAGACTTCTCAAGGCAAAACACGATATTCAGTAAGAAACATATTAAATTAATAGTTGCTTCCTTTTTTTTTTGCTTGGATAAGAAAATATAAGGCCATTACATATCTTCCACAAATCTCCCAACATGTATCTACTGAAACAGACCATATTCTTTATGAAAGTATACAGTATATTTAACGTTTCTCAGAATGCTGTCTAAATTTCCGAATAAATTGGCTTCTGTATTGGCTGGTAGCTTTTGTGCTTATTGTTGACTGGCGGCATTAGAATTCGGTTGGTCATTAGAAAGATAATTCTAACATTAAAATGTTACTCTCTCTCTCTTTTTTTCTCTCTCTCTCTCAGTCTTCACATTGAAGGTGTTCATAAAAAACAGAATAGATGTTAGACATGCTAGAAAATAATAATAACACAATAATAAAACATGTATATAACACAATTTACATATTGTACATTCACATCAGTCTTTGACCTTAAGGAGCTTACAATCTAAGGTTCCTACCTCACATGCATGCATATAGATTTCAGGATCAATTTGGACAGTAACTAATTAACCTACTAGTGTGTTTTAGAGTGTGGGGGAAACCTAGGAAAGCACAGCGAGAATATGCAAACTCTACATAGGTAGTGTCATGGTTTGGATTCCAACCAAGGACCCTAGTGTTGCAGGCCAGAAGAGCTAACAGCTAAGCCATGTTCAAAGAACCACATAACCTATCCAGCTAGCAATAAAATGTTTATGTGTGCATTCTCATGTTAATGGACAGCTTAATAAGAGCCATGTAGGGGCATCCTCATCCAGACTGGGAACTTCCAAGAATCGCTTTGCATAGTGAAATAAACATTAATGAATGACTTACAGTCATTGTTTTAGCCAGATAATTTTTGCTATGTGTTGGACAAGGCACGCAATTACACATTTTTCCATTGGTTGTGTGGTCTGATTGTTAGAAGCAATATTTATATCACTTGGGTTGCCTAAAAATATCAAGCCAAGTAATGATGCAACTGCTTATGTTTAGAAAGAAGTAATGTCGCACATAAGATATGGCCTGTGTTTGGAGATCTCTGATGGCTTCGCTGAGATTTGGAAACAGTGGTGTGACTTGCAGCATATGACTCACTAAAATAGTGTCCACGCTTGAATTTCTAACTGTGGTCAATGTAGAATTCATCTGGAGAAGACGATAGCTGTTTAACACTTGCCGACCGGCTCCTGTACATATACGTCGGCACTTTAAAGATGGATATCTCGGTAACGGCAGCAGCTGCTGCCACAACTGAGGTATCCATCTTTTCAGGAGCCGGTCATGTTTACGATAATGGTGGTCTCTGCGGCGGGAGATGTGCCAGCACCCTCCCGCCGCAAAATCACTGTTATCAGCAGCGGGAGATGTGCCAGCGCCCTCCCGCCGCGATCCGGTGCCCTCCGCCATTTACTAGAGCCGTCGGCAGCGGAGGAGGCGATTGCGTTTGTCCCCTGGGCTGACATGGAGACGATTGAGGGGAAGATGACCCTCACCTGTCTCTATGACACTGCAGGGCGGAAGCGTCGTCAAAACGTCACTTCCGCTCATAGCTCTTAAAGGGCCAATTTATTTATTTTATTTTTTAAATCACAATTTTTTTTTTTATTACTGCATTTAAGTCTAAATATGAGATCTGAGGACTTTTTGACTCCAGATCTCATATTTAAAAGGACCTGTCATGCTTTTTTCTATTACAAGGGATGTTTACACTTCTTGTAATAGGAATAAAAGTGACCCATTTTTTTTTTTAAACAGCGAAAAAAATAAAAAAAACAAGCAAAATAAATAAGAATTTTTTTTTTTTAAAGTGCCCCGTCCCGACATGAGTAGCGCCGTATGAAAACGGTGCTCAAACCACACTTGTGAGGTAGCGCCACGATCGGTAGAGAAAGAGCAATAATTCTAGTCCTGGACCTCCTCTGTAACTCAAAACATGCAACCTTTAGAATTTTTTTAAACGTCGCCTATGGAGATTTTTAAGGGTAAAAGTTTGACGCCATTCCACGAGTGGGTGCAATTTTGAAGCGTGACATGTTGGGTATCAATTTACTTGGCGTAACATTATCTTTCACAATAAAAAAAACATTGGACTAACTTTACTGTTCTTATTTCTTATTTTTTTAATTAAAAAAGTGACTTTTTTTCCCAAAAAAGTGCGCTTGTAAGACCGCTGCGCAGATATGGTGTGAAAAAAAGTATTGCAATGACCGCCATTTTATTCCCTAGGGTGTTAGAAAAAAAATATATAATGTTTGGGGGTTCTAAGTAATTTTCTAGCAAAAAAACTGTTTTAAACTTGTAAACATCAAAATCTCAAAACGAGGCTAATCCTTAAGTGGTTAACCACTTCAATATAGGGCATTTTCACCCCCTTCCTGCCCAGACCAATTTTAGGCTTTTAGCGCTGTAACATTTTGAATGACAATTGCGCGGTCATGCAACACCCATATGAAATTTTCATCATCAAATAAGCTTTCTTTTGGTGGTATTTGATCACCTCTGCGGTCTTTATTTTTTGCGCTATAAACAAAAAAAGAGCGACAATTTTGAAAAAAAAACACTATATTTTTTACTTTTTGCTATAATAAATATCGCAATTTAAAAAAACAAAAAAATCTCTATTAGTTTAGGCCGATGTGTATTCTTCTACATATTTTTGGTAAAAAAAAATCGCAATAAGCGTATATTGATTAGTTTGGGCAAAAGTTATAGCGCCTACAAAATAGGGAATAGATTTATGGCATTTTTATTATTATTTTTTTTTTACTAGTAATGGCGGCGATCTGCGATTTTTATCAGTACTGCGATATTGCAGCGGACAAATTGGACACTTTTGACACATTTTTGGGACCATTGACAATTATACAATGATCAGTGCTATAAATATGCACTGATTACTGCATAAATGTCACTGGCAGGCCAGGGGTTAACACTAGGGGGCGATCAAGGGGTTAAATGTGTTACCTAGGGAGTGATTCTAACTGAGGGGGGAGGGGACTGACTGGGGGAGGTGATCGATTGGTGTCCCTATATACAAGGAACACACGATCTGTCTCCGCTCCCCTGGCATGACGTGGATCTGACAGGATCTGACATCCCATTATTGAATACACGAAAGATTTGAAACTACTTTTGGACAAGGCCCTACTGGATGGGGTTCTTACCAAAAGCGAGTATCACTTCCTCTACAACAGACATGCTTTAACCCCACATTTCTATCATATACCTAAGGTGCATAAGAATGAGGCCAATCCTCCGGGTAGGCCTATCATTGCAGGTATTGATAGTATTACAAGCAATGTGGGTTGCTATGTAGATCATTTTTTGCAGGGTATAGTGATCAGCCTTCCATCTTTCGTCAGGGACTCGAGCCATATGTTGGAAATACTGTCCCACTATGTTTGGCAACCTAGGTACAAATGGCTTTCCCTAGATGTAGCCTCACTCTATACATCTATTGACCACATCTATGGCCTTAGGGCGACCAATCACTACCTGTCCAAAGAGGGTGCACTCAATTCAGTGCAGGCTAAATTTGTACTCGACTGTGTTGAATACTCTCTCACACACAACCACTTTTCTTTTCTTGGAGAGCACTATCTGCAGAAGAAGGGCACTGCTATGGGGGCCAGGTTCGCCCCAAGCTATGCCAACATCTTCATGGGATATTGGGAAGATCTGTTCATTTGGAATAATAACCCATATGGGGCGAACCTGGTCCTCTACGCCAGATACATTGATGACATCCTTATCATTTGGGATGGGTCTGATCAGGAATTAAATCTCTTCCTTGACCACTGCAGAGAAAACCCCTTTGGGATCAGTTTCACTCATGTCATCAGCAGTGAGAGCCTTGTCTTTTTGGATCTTGAACTTAGGAGTGACCTTGATGGTAATATCCTCTCTAGAACACATTTTAAACCCAGTGGTGGTAATTCCTTCTTGCATGCTGATAGCAATCACCATCCTAGATGGATCAGAAATGTCCCGTTTGGACAGTTCTGCCGCCTGAAGCGTACTTGTACTAAGAAAAGTGACTACCTAGAGCAGAGCAAGGTCCTTCGTAATAAGTTCCTAGACAAGGGTTATGATCCCACCCTCATCGAGACTGCCTTCAATAAATATGCCCTTTTGTATGATGAAACTGCGAGATATGATCCACCATCTGATCCCACCATCAACCAGGACACCATACAAACTCGGTTTTCCACACAATACACCAACAAAGCCTTTGAAATACAAAGTATTTTACGGAAAAGCTGGAGTATTTTAAAGGGTGATCCAGTGCTAAGTGAGCACCTCTCCGATGGACCAAATATAGTATATAGGAAACCACGAGACCTGAGAGGCCTTATAGCCCCTAGTATGGTGAGGGAACCCATAAATAGGTCCAAAAACGCATGGTCAACTATTTTTGACCAAAAGGGCAGCTACAAATGCAGTGTCAAGAACTGTGGCACATGTCAATACATGTGGCACAGAAAAAAGACAGTTACTGGCAGAGACGGGAGGATCCACCAGTTGAAGCAGTTTATCAACTGTGGGACGGACCACGTGGTCTACGGCATTCTTTGCCCATGCGGTCGCCTTTATGTTGGCCGCACTTCCCGCCCCATGAGAGTGCGTATTGGCGAACACAAATGTGACATCACGAATACACGGGTCAAGTATCCAGTCCCCCGACATTTTCAGGAAGTCCATCAAGGTGATCCGTCAGGAATGAAAGTGTTTGGGATAGAGTCTATTGGAGGTAGCCTCGATAGGGGTAGAAGACACCAAAGGCTTTGCAAACGCGAAGCCTATTGGATCTTCACCCTCGGGAGTATGACCCCCGGGGGCCTGAATGAGGACCCTGAGGTCCACAAAATCACGTGATTTCGCAGTGCCCACTCATGGTGCCACCATATGCCACCACCATTCTCTCCACACACACTCATACATACACACCTTCCCGTGCCCTTTCTGCCTTCAAGACCAGGTCGGCATTGTCTGTTGTTATCGACTAGGTTTTTACCAGTGTATTATATTGCTCATGTTTTAGTGATGTACGACCAGTGTACTACCATTAGTGTTTTCTAGTTCTCAGCTAAATTTCACCATTAATATTACACCATTGTTGTATTACCATTAGTGATATGTGTAGCATAAATAGGATAAAGGTATTCTTTCTTTAGTGACAAGTTTGTCACTCCGCACATGTTGCACACAGTGGCGAGGAGGGGACCGCTTGATACTTTGCCCCCCCCCCCCTTAAACCCCCCCCCTCCCCCTCCCTCACCCCCCACCTCTCCCCCCCCCCCCCCCTTCCCTGTCCCTGTGGTGATTACTAGCACTATCACCTGCACACTTTCACAAAGCGGTCTTCATGCCAGCCCCTGGTTGTGCCACATGTGTCCACTCCTTCGACACCACCCCTGTGTACATATATACCCATTTCCCCTAATTTACACAACCTCCTCATTAACCCGGGGTTGGTTCACGATATGTCAGTGATATGGGCATGCATGTGTGCTGATTGGCATATGGAATGTGCACCTACAGTAACTAATATTTAATATTTGATCTATCTATGCACATTACATGTGTGCGTTTTTTATTTGCGTTTTTTTTTTTTTTATTTGCGTTTTTTATTAGCGTTTTGTATTTGTGTTTTTAAATATGGATGTACACTTACATGTGTATAATATCGACTATGCTATGTGTGATACAATTTAGCATTTATTCACTTTCCTACTTCCCTTCAGGTGCATAATCTGCACTACACAAGAGAATGAATTATGCACAGTGAATTTTTTTGTCATCTCTGTATGATAGTAGCGTCTTCCATCTCATGAGTATCTCTAGAGTTTGTATGTTACACTTTTAGCAGTGGGTAGCGCAGCTACAGCCAGCGGGGCGGACCTATGGTTGCGCTGGCGTTGGGTCAACTTCACGCTGTGTCAGCCCCCTTTTTCCACTGAGCGTTTGCCCCCAGTGACATGGCGCCGAACGACTCACTGCCGCTTACGTCACTGGCAGGCGACAGCAGGCGCGGAGGAAGTGACGCGCACTGCCTCTTCCTCCCGTCTGGAACGCAAGCACACTGGCGTGCGTTCCAACACAGAAGAACACGCGGAAACGATCAGAGAGCGGCTCTCATACACAGAGCCGCTCACACAGAGATCTGGATTAGACATAGAAGGTACAGCATTTTGTTACAGTACGCTAGCCTGCTATCTATAATGATTATTTCCCCTGTTAAAGGTGCACCTCCCCCGTGCCATTCTGGACACTATGCCGCTATCACTGTATGCAATGTATACTGCTGTGGTTGGTTGACATTGACATTCTCAACCACATTGACACCCGTCTTTATTGTAGATTATACATTTATACATTTATATCCTACATCATTCTCAATTTTTTACTTACAATCATCCACTATGTATTTGTTATTCTTTATTTATTTAACCTTCTATATTTAATTTTATTATATTTTATTTATCACCATCCATTCACTTGTCTAAGTGAGCTGCCCTTGAGGGAGGGATTCTTCAAGGGGGAGGGGCCCCACAAGTCCGCCCCACTCTATTGATTGGGCTTTCTGGTACATACACTATATATATATACAGGGAGTGTTGAAGGAGGGCTCACTGCTGAGCTCTGATGAAGAAGGGACGTGCCCTTCGAAACGCGTCAGCTAGTAGTGAAGCTTACATATTCCTCTAAGACCTTTGGTAGGCTTCGCTCATCATCATCACCAAGCTGCTTGTTGTCGTTCGAGTTTATGACACCAGATTTTACTACTGCTTGTGAGTAATTTCTTTTATCATTTTATTTCAATAAATGTTTTACAAAAGATAATGCACATGGCTGGTGCGCCCCTCTTTCTTTTTATTTCCTTGTCTGGTAGGATTCCCCATCCTTGAGGGCAGCAAGGCCTGTGTCGTTCTTCTATCCATCTGGTCGACCACTTGTGCGCAGGAGTCAATTTTTTCTTCTGTATCGTCTCACAGAGCAGCTCCCTGCTCTGTTACAAGCAATTGTGGGTGCCTGGCGGACATCACAAACAAGATATTTGGGGGGCACACTCGAAAAAATGCATTAAAGATGGTGCAGCCATAAGACCATACAATAGAAGAAAATATTACAGCGCACACATGCAAAAAAGACATTTACCTCAAGCAAGGCTGGTTTAAAACACCTAAACATTTCCAAAAAACATTATCAAAAAATATGGGGATTTGGTCACACCATATTTTTGGAAATGTTTAGGTGTTTTAAACCAGCCTTGCTTGAGGTAAATGTCTTTTTTGCATGTGTGCGCTGTAATGTTTTCTTCTGGCGGACATCACAGCCGAATGAGTGATGCAGGAGGCGCGCGCGCCCCCTAGACGGCCAGGAAGCTGAGCATGTCATATGATGGCCCGCCCAGGATGAGAGAGCCACCTTGAGGCCGTCATATTACTATACACGGGATGGGAAGTGGTTAAAATCTTTTTTTTTAACTCAAAATTTTGTTTATGTGGAATATTGTTCTACCTTACTATAAAATAAAAAGTATTGTAGAGGTTACTTGATCTGTGACCTCTTTACACTGCATTGCCATTGAACTACTTTGTGATCCTCCATATTTTGCAGCAGGAGGTATATTATTCCAATTACAAATCTGCTTATGCTTCTGTTTCTGTGCTCTACATGAACCTGTTGGCTTAACTTTCTTTGTGGTTTGAATACCTCCAGTTGCCTACCCAAATCTGCAGATTCATTTAGGAGCACACTGGGATCCTCAAAACCTGGGTCACGTTATTATCCAAATATCAAATCCAGTTCTAGTCTGTTTCCTCCTGCCTTTGCCTTCTGATTGACTGATGAACTCACCTTTCACATTAGGTGGCCAATAGGAAGGCATAGGAAGAGGCAGACCAGAAATTAGGTGGCCAACAGGAAGGCATAGAAAGAGGCAGACCAGAAATTAGGTGGCCAACAGGAAGGCATAGGAAGAGGCAGACCAGAAATTAGGTGGCCAACAGGAAGGCATAGGAAGAGGCAGACCAGAAATTAGGTGGCCAACAGGAAGGCATAAGAAGAGGCAGACCAGAGCTTGACCATGGAAGCTGTGGACATTATTTCCATAACAGAGTGCCTCAGGTTTTTCGTTTTGGGATACTGGAAATGCAAGCAGGTACATCCATGAACCTGGGCTACCCTACAGAATAAGGAACCCATTCACTTAAGTGTAGATTTACTAAAATAGCAATCAAAATACAGTCTTGTTACCAATGATCACTGGCAAAGTATTCACATATTTTGGCCAGTCTTTTTTGCCAAATAACAGGATTATATAGGGTCAATGCAATGCATTCATAAACACCATAATTACACTTAAGCAGATTTTCTATCCTCTTTGGGGCAGTTAGTGTTGCCAAAGAAAAACATTAATATGTTTGATAGTTGAGGTTCCCTTTTTATGTAGATAAAGGTCAGTAATCACTAAGTAATTGCAGAGAATTTCAACATGTTGGAAAATCAGTACTTTTTTGTAACATGCATCCAATGCTCACAAATGCTTATTATTGCTTGGCATTTAGTAATAGTTGCTTAAAGGATAACAAAAACCAATAATAAACATGAAATAAATTGCAGCTAACCATGCATTAGATGTGCTGGCTGCATTGGAAAATATCTGTTGACCTAGCCAGTAATGCCGTGTCCCTGTGACTTCCTGAGAGCTAAAGAGAAACCAAAACGGTCTTATCTTTTTTTTGTGTAAGCTACTAAACACCCCATCCCTAATATATTGGCGATCACCAAAGGCCAATGACCAAAGTTCATAGTCCAGCTTGGATGGCATCCATGGCTCCCTCCATAGTTCAGTTGGTGAGTACAGCCAACCAGGGACAAGAAATGTGTTGTTCACAAGATTACCATGGACAAAAAAAAACTGGAAAAAAAGGAACCTAATGCAGCTACAACATCATCTGAGAACTATAAATTTAAAATGTATCTATCTATTCATCTAAGAATATTACATTTTTGTTCTTGGGTTTTGCACTTTGATGTTAAATCGCTGCATAACCCAAACAACAGGTAATGCTGGAGAAAACTGAATTGTTTTCAAATTGTGTTCTGTATTTGGATAGCCTTTTAAGGTAAACTAGGCTGGAAGCAATTTAAAACTTTTAAAAGAAAAGGTCCTGGACCTTTATTAACTACAAAAACCTAATTTGTGTGTCCCTCTCAAACTAATTGCATTTTCTCAGTAAGAACCTATTCAATTTTAGATTAAAGCTGGCCATACACTCATAGATTTCTATTGTTAAAGCTGCAGGCTGAACAGAAGAAATCTTAAGCTGGGTATACATGGACCGAAAGGTTTTCGGTCCATCGGTACCTCTGTCTGTCTAATAATCAGATTATGTTGCACTGTCATGCTGGAAAACCAGAATTTGATCAGCCCTTGCAATGGCTGCAATAGTGAATACAATAGTGTAGCGGGGAGATCCCTGCATCACACATCGCTATTGTGGCTACAGGGATCTGTCTGTTTTCTTTTGTTCAACCTGCTGAAAAAACATGCACACCTATACTCTGCTTTACAGATTCCTCCATCTACACTAAACAGCTCTGCTGGACACAAATCTCTTTTGCTGGCTATTGTTTTCTGACAGCCAGCACGTATGGCCAACAGTTTTCCACCTAGCTCCTTCAAACGTCAAACTGATGTTTGTCAAGCCAGGTGGTACTGGCAGGGCCACCCCTCTCATTGGATAGGAGAATGGCAGGTTGACAGAACAAAGTCTGTTGAATCTTGCTAATGAAGGCCTTGTGCTTTTAAAGGTCTAGGGTGGCTTATAAGTTCATTTTAGGGCAGGTAGTCCTCTTCTTGGTTCTTAGTCACCCTCCCCACTGGTGTCATGTTGATGAAGACATTATTTCCTTACGTAATTTTGCATCTGAATACTTAAAAATATGTTATGGTCCAATTAAAAAAAAAAAAAGATTCTATAAATATTGCTCTATAGGCGTAATTGAGTCCTTTGTAGATTTACTTATTACTCTGATGTGTTTCAAGGGATGGACCCTCTTCCTCATCATGTGCATCTGTGCTTGAGTGATGCCTAGGTCTCTGTATGGGACTTCCACATCTTGGCCTTGATGTCAGCACTTGGGTTCCAATATATTCAATGCTTTTTGCCATATTACTTTTTGTTAGTATGTTTTTTGCATTTTTTTTTGAGTGGTAGTAAAATGTGAAAGAAAAGAAAAAGCTTTCCCCATGCAAGGCAATGTCGTAGTGGGAGTCATAGGCGGGAATCATGGCCACAGCACAGCTCTCTCAATGGATGGCATGCCGTCCATTGAAAGCGCATTGCTCATGCGCCAGTGATGTCACTGGCTGCTATACATGTAAATATCTCCTAAACGGTGCATGTTCAGGAGATATTCACAGTATCTACAGGTAAGTCTTGTTATAGGTTTACCTCTAGGTACAAGATAAACAAAAGTGTTTACTACTTCTTTTAATAAACTTTGTTTAAGGTAATGCACTGGGCCTTTGCACCCTCTTTTGTCATTTTGTTGGTGGTAGCAACACATTTGGGTGTCCCCTTATTCTAAGAAGTCTTCCAGATTTGCATAAGTTCTCTCATCAGACTCGCCACCAGAAGATATTCACCTGCCGCTATTCCTATCGCAGATAGATCCCCAGCCAGCTGCTGTGTGCAAGCAAACCAGCCGGAAATGCTGGATAAAGTAATTGACAAAATATGGTAATATTTGGTCAATGGCGTCACTTAGGATTCTTCGCTGGTTTATTTAAAAACACCAGCTGCCCAGGAATCTATTATTTTGCAGTGGTATTGCAACCACCACAAAAGGTTGCCAAAACAATAAAAGCTAAAATACATTCTTCTTTCTGTAACCATGAAATTATAGTAATTCTGGGGATCTTTGGACCTGTTTCAAAGGACTTGTGTTCCTGCATATATGCAGATAGCTTTGGTGCGTTATTTAGAATTTATTGCAGGCGCATTTGGTCTGCATTTGACCTACTTTACGCTTCTTTTGCACTCTCAGAAGCTTGTATAGGAAGAGTTCTGAAATGAACACTGTTTGTGTGCAATTCCAGAAATGTAATTACTTGTTCAAATGATTAGCTCGCTGTTTCTCCCAACAGAATTCTCTTGTTACAACACTAGGACGGATCATGTGACTTTAGCAGGCAGACTGTCTTACCTACTAAGGTCCCATGCACATTAGACTTCCTGTGTTCAGGCATTTGTATCTGGGCACATACTGCCCTAAATGTAAAAACTGCTAGGTGCACCATCCAGCCCTGTCCAGCAGCAGCAGTTGTCAACCTCTCATACAATTTAAAAAGGCTGTTATGGGTGGGGCTGAATGGTGCTGGATGGTGCATCTGTGCTCTCCATCCACAGCTAAATGCTAGAGGTCCATACACCAGGGCTAGTTGGCCAGTGTGCGTGGGGCCTTAGTATTAAGGATATACTGCATTGCGTTAGTCAGTTTTGACAACAGTTAAACCCTACAATGGAGCGTTCTAAAATCCATGCAGTATATATAGCTAACAGAGATTTTTTTTTCTCTTAAAACGGTAGTAAACCCTAAGGGCTAGTTTACACTTGCTTCAAAACATGGCTTCGGACAAGCTTTGTTAAAGCTCTCTGAATGCCAGTCAAAGCTCCTGTCACTAAATAAAATGGTTAGCTTACAGTCCTGTTTACACCTTGCTTTTGCTTGGTGCTTCGATGAGGCTTTGATGGATCTTCTATGGGGCTTTAATGAGCCTTTGTTGGGGCTTTGGTGGGGATTTGTTAAGGCTTTGTGGGGCTTCGATGAGGCTTCGGTGGGGCTTCAGTGGGGCTTCAAGCGAGCTTTGCCATAGACTTCTATGGAGGCTTTGAAGACGCTTTGAAGCACCACTAAAGCTACATAGGGTATAATTTTGGAAGAGAAGCCGAAGCAAAGCAAAAGCAAGGTGTAAGCAGGACTGTAAGAGAGCTTTAACAAAGCCTGTCCGAAGCCTTGTTTTGAAACAAGTGTAAACTAGCCGTTAATGTGTGTTGAAGCCGAAGCAAGTGTAAATGAGCACTTAAGCAAAAAAAAATCCCCCCTACAAGGCAGAGTCATAATGTGCTTGTATGTATCAAGCACGGCACACAGCTTTGAAAGAACAAAGTGGGTATGCCATTCTTTCAGAGCACGTGCGCCGGTGACGTCACTGGATTCTGCTCACTAAAATATCTCCTAAAAAATTAACATTCAGGAGATATTCATTTAACCTACAGGTAAGCTTTATTATAAGCTTTATTATAAGCTTACCTGTAGGTAAAAATACAAAAATAGAGTTTATTACCACTTTAATAAGAGTAAGGTTACCCTTTAACAACTGACCACCCTTTTTAGCTACCATTAAGACATACTGGTCTCTTACATATGTGCCCAGTGGTGGCCCGTCCATTTGTGGCGCAGGGGCACTGCCCCCCAATCCACGCACCCGGCCCTTAATCTACATGCAGGGTGCTGGATGTATGGATTCCAATGGGGTTTTCTTTTTGGAGCACATGATTAGAGCCTGAGGCTCTAATTGGCTTCAAAAAATTGTGGGCTCAGGGCGCAGAGCACTGTGCTCTGAGCCCACCCACTTGTGGGACAATAGTGAATTAATATTCGCTATTGTCTTCCTGATTCTCCTCTCAGCCAATCAGGAAGCAGCTCCTGAGACCCGATTGGCCGGGGAGTCTTAGGACTCCCAATCGTATCTCAGGACACACTGGCCAATCGTGTCTCAGGACACACTTCCTGTTCAGCCCAGAGGAGAATGGAGAGGAGAATGGCCCGGCTCTTCATCCCCCTGCCTTCTAAGTTAAAGTGGATATAAACCCACTCTCATCCTTTCTAAACTACTGCTATAGTGGTTATCTATAAGGATATACATGCTTCCTGCATGTATCATTACCTGTCAAATGTCTCCCATCTGTCTGTTATGAGGCTTGAAAACCTGCAGATTCCGTGGGTGGGTCTGTTGTCTGGAGCTTGGTGGGTGGAGTCATGATGTTAGTAGACTCCCCGCCCACTTCTACACTCCCCTTTTCAATATGCATTTTCTCCTGTGTATTTCTTACACTGCTATGATCACTAACATCCAGTCAAAACCTAGAAAGGTCACCACATGACTTCAGCATGCCCAATCATGCTGAGGTGTGGAGCAGCCAATCCTGGGAGAGCTGGAGAAGAAAGGAGGAGGGGATCTGAAATACACAGAATGCCTCTCTCGGGCTCCTGCATGATATATGTAAATCACCTGTCACTCACAGCAAGGGGGAGAAACAGACTCCTATTTCTCTGTCTGTCCATTTTTATCTCCCTGAAAAACGATAAGAGGACTGCTCAGAGCTGGATTAACTCTTCGTGGCAAGACTGGGCACAGATGACATGAAATCCTATACCGTACAAGGTGCAAGCCTTAATTAAAAAAAAAAAAATTCGGGTTTACATCCACTTTAAGGTTAGTCTCCGCCGCCACCTTCTCCTCCACCTGGGGGGGTCATTGATGTGCTTGCAGCGATCACTTTCTCCCATTGGGGGGTTGCTTGTGGTGATTGCTGTCTTCCCATCCGTCCAGGGGGGGAGTAGGGTGGATGGCACTAGTTTGCCACCCCCTCCCCCAAAGAATTTAGCACCATCTGCCACTGTATGTGTCTATATTTATTCCTGTTTGAATAAAGAATGCAATGGTGGGGGGGGGGGGGGCACAAGCTAGGGTAGAATGTATTCATATAAATAGATTTACCATCATGCCACAAACATTGCCTATGCCCAGCAGTATTGTTAGATTTATTCCTTTTGTAATGCTTCATAGAAGCCTCTACCACAACTTTGCCAGTAAAAGGGGTTTCTTAAAACTGAACTCTGGGCAAACAGCTAAATAAACAGATAAAGAACATATAAAGGAACTGTTTTACTAACCCATTAATTTGTTTTTCTGTCCACCGAGTCCTGCTGGATGGCAGCTCTGCCATACAACACATTCCTGTTGAGTAGGACAGGAGAACTGATTTTTCTTTGCTGCCGTTAAAGTGTTACTAAACCCACAACAGTAAAATCAATCTGTATATGCAGTAAAGCATGCTTGTTATACTCACTGTGGAACCTAAGAGGTTTATCCTCTGCATTGTGTAAAAAGGCTGTGTCATCCTGTCTCTCTGATCCTCCTCTTCTTCCAATGATTCCAGACCATTTCCTGATAGAACAGAGCATTAGGGGACAGGCTGCACATGCTCAGTTTGGTGTTTATTGCTAGATTTTTTTCTTTGGTGTGTTTTGCTAGAGAGTGCATGTGATCAGCACAGGGCCAATCAGCACTGTGCAGACAGAGGGTCAGGGGAAAATGAAAACTCCTCCTACAAGCTTTAAGCAGATAGTGATACAAGTCACAACGCTGCTCTAACTGCTGATGAGAAAAGCTATTTATCAGTTTAAATTTACTAAAACAATTGCATTTCCGTGTTCTGTGTAATGTGGGAGACCAGATATAGTGAATGCAGGGTCCTGGGTTTAGTAACACTTTAATCAACACTTGCAGGGTTTGCCCCTCCCCAGCCTGTGACTGGACAGTGAAAGGAGAAGCAGCACATTGATTAGCTCTCTGTCACGCTTCTATATATACTGTATATTAAAAAAACAGCCATGCTGTGATGAGTCATGTTCAGAAATATCCATACTATTTGATGTAAGTGGAGAGGAAAATGCAGAGACCTGTGCTGTCAAAGAGGAAGGAAGCATGTAAATTCCTTCAGGAATGATATGTAAACCATTTCAGCACTTTCACATTGTCAGACAGATAATTATGTGATTTTTGTTTGAAGCAGAGTGTGTGTGGACAGGGTCTTTCATATGATGGATGGCGAAAGAATTAAGTTATTTCACACAAATTTGCTTATAATTTTGTCTTCCCTCCAGTTGTTACGTATTTATTAATATTAATACCTTGAATCTCACAGGTATTTCAGTAGAATGAATTAAAAAGATCAGTTCATGTGGATTGTTATCCTATGAGAGTTCTTGACAGTTAAAGTATAACTAAAGCCAAAAAACTTTTTTTTTTTTTTTAGTGTTAGGTAGAGTGGAGGGGGATTACAGCATCTGTCAGGTTTGTATTGCTGTTTGTGCCCCCCTTATGGCGATTCACCTTCTCTGCTTGTCCTGTTTACCATTATCATAGAGATTTCGGGTTGTCACCAGAACAGGAATAGAGAAGAAATCTTGCAATGGCGACAATAGTTCTGATGACCCTGGCGGCACCTGGTTTTTCCTCACTTTGGAGGGATTTTCTCTCAAATTCTGTTTTGGCTATGGTACAGGAGGTGAAAGGGAATCTCCCCAATAAGACACAGATGGAAAACATTTACAGTGGTTATAACTTCCCTTACTCTATCTGAACTGAAAAAAAAAATTTTTTTTTAGTTCTACCTCAAAGGTGGCCTGCCATTTTTATAATATTACTGATAAGGAAATCACAGAAAGTGATTGTCCTGTCCTTTTATTGTATATTTTTTCCACTATACTTAATGCCATATAATAACTCTTCACCTTTCGTTCTTTCTTTTATTTTACCATTCAGGTAGACTTGTACAAAGATACTAAAAATAGTGTCATGTAAATTATCTCACTTCGCAACCAGAATGTTTTCCACTTAAAACATCTGTGATATATTATACCATAGATATAGTCAGGGGTGATCTGTCCATTAGGGGGGCGCACGGGGCTGCCCCCCTAATCCATGCGTCCGGCCCCCTAATCACCATGCAGGGCACCTGAGATTCTAATTGGCTTTAAAAAAGGGTTGGCTCGGGGAACAGAGCACTGCGCCCTGAGCCCACCCTGTTGTGTGATATTACCGAATTAATATTCGCTAATGTCTTCCTGTTTCTCCTCCTGGCCAATCAGGAAGCGGGACCCCATTGGCCGGGAGTCCTAAGACCCCATTGGCCAGGAGTCTGAAGACCCCATTAGCCGGGAGGGGAAGCGATGGCCGGGACATGGAGGAGACCGAGGGGGGAAGCCATAGCCGTGATCTGCACGGGGTAAGTGCAGGGCTGATGGGGGCCTGGCGGGCGAGTTGTTGTCAATAGTGTGTGGTGGCAGGCTCGAGTGATGGGAGGGTGTCAGTGTCGAGCTGGACCGAAGTGGGGTCTGTGGTCAGATCTGTCTGCAAAAGTAATGGCAAAGAAATGATCAGTCTATAATTTTAATGGTAGGTTTATTTGAACAGTGGGAGACAGAATAACCACAAAAATATCCAGAAAAACACATTTAAAAAAGTTAGAAATTGATTTGCATTTTAATGAGTGAAATAAGTATTTGATCCCCTATCAATCAGCAAGATTTCTGGCTCCCAGGTGTCTTCTATACAGGTAACGAGCTGAGATTAGGAGCACTGTCTTAAAGGGAATGCTCCTAATCTCAACTTGTTACCTGTATAAAAGACACCTGTCCACAGAAGCAATCAATCAGATTCCAATCTCTTCACCATGGCCAAGACCAAAGAGCTGTCCAAGGATGTCAGTGGCAAGATTGTAGACCTACACAAGGCTGGAATGGGCTACTAGAACAACGCCAAGCAGTTTGGTGAGAGGGTGAGACGGTGACAACAGTTGGTACAATTATTTGCAAATGTAAGAAACACAAAATAACTGTCAATCTCCCTCGGTCTGGGGCTTAATGCAAGATTTACACCTTGTGGATTTTCAATGATTATGAGAACATTGAGGAATCAGCCCAGAACTACACAGGAGAAACACCACGCCATGAAGGACTAAAATTCTGCACCACCCGCAAGATCCCCCTGCTCAAGAAAGCACATGTACAGGCCCGTCTGAAGTTTGCTAATGAACATCTGAATGGTTCAGAAGAGAACTGGGTGAAAGTTTTGTGGTCGGATGAGACAATAATCAAGCTCTTTGGCATCAACTCAACTCGCCATGTTTGGAGGAGGTGGAATGCTGCCTATGACCCCAAAAACACCATTCCCACCGTCAAACATGGAGGTGGAAACATTATGTTTTGGGAGTGTTTTTCTCCTAAGGGGACATGACAACTTCACTGCATCAAATGGACGATGGGGGGGCATTGAAAATGGGTCATGGATGGGTATTTCAGCATGACAATGACCCACAACACATGGCCAAGGCAACAAAGGAGTGGCTCAAGAAGAAGCACATTAAGGTCCTGGAGTGGCCTAGCCAGTCTCCAGACCTTAATCCCATAGGAAATATGTGGAGGGAGCTGAAGGCCTGAGTTACCAAACATCAGCCTCTATATAAGGATTGAGAATAAATCTCAAAGAAAAAGCAAACTTTGTGGGCACATCATGAGGCAGTGATTATTTAAAAAATGATGTCTTTATTACAAAAATAATTAAAAAACATAGAACTTTTAAACAATACCCTATTATTTGACAAGGTCAACTGTCCAGTCCTGGGACGAATGACGTGTATCAAAGTTCCCCAGCCAGGGGCCGGGGCTGTATGGGACGCCGAGCAGCGGGAGCACAGCAATTGAAATCAAAGATGTTCCAGTGATGTCCCTCGGTGCTCTTATCACCCGGCCGGCAATGCTCTTCCTCTAGTCTGCTCCCCTGCATGATGGACATGGGTAGGCAGCATGATGGACACAGGTAGGCAGCACGATGAACACAGGTAGGCAGCATGATGGACACGGGTAGGCAACATGATGGACACGGGCCAGGCTGCATTGGTGGACGCAGGCGAGGCTGCATTGGTGGACACAGGTGAGGCTGCATTGGTGGACATGGGCGAGGCTGCATTGGTGGACATGGGCGAGGCTACATTGGTGGACACAGGTGAGGCTGCATTGGTGGACAAGGGTGAGGCTGCATAAAAAAGAAAATTCTGCATAAAACATTGGGTGGGGCAACTGGTGGCGAATAACCCTTGAGGCCTGGCTAGTAGCTGAAATTTTGAGCCCTGTATATATATATATATATATATATATATATATATATATATATATATATATATATATATCAGTCCAGCAAACTGTTATGATCTATTTATTGCTTGTTAGGAACTGTAGTAACCAACTTCACAATTATATGTACCACTATCTATCTCTGAATCTTATATGTATTTCTGCTGCAGGTGTCTCCCTTGTATCAATTTTTCATACATTTTTCAGATAGTTGGGGAAAGAATCTATTCTATCTAAAAAAAACTTTGCAAAAGAAAGAATTAGGTAGCTGGAGTAAAGAGAGGGGAAAAAAAGGGGAGGGGTTGGTTTGGGGATAGGAATGTAGAGGTAGAGAAGAAGGGGGTATGTTAGGGAGAAGGGGGAATCTTACCCTTTATCTCTCAGCATCCAGTTTTTGAGGGGGTGGAATACTGCATCTCAAATGTTTCGATTTTTATATTTGGTTGCAATAAAGAAACCATGGGGTCTAGATTTTCCAGTATTTCTCAGACTGATCTTCCAAGGTCATAGCAAGATTTTCCATCAGTTGGATCTTTTTCACCTTCTCAATCCATTGTGATTTTGTCGGTGGGGCAGTTTGCTTTCACATTGTTGGTATGCAAGCTTTTGCGGTGTTTACAAAGTGTTTTAGAAAAGAGCTCTTATACTTTTTAATGGACAAAGGAGTATCATGCAACAAATATGCTGATCAGTTCCTCACCAGAGACACACAAAACTCCTCAAGCCATGGCCATTCCCAAAAAAACATGTAAAAGAGTGCCCTCCACCTGAAGATATTATCAATAATTAGTGACCTGTGTGAACATTCGATTAAGTTTTGTGCCGCCTTGTAAGTAACTTATAGTTCCCTTCTTGACATTTATAAGCTATTGAGGTCTTATGAGCAAGAAGTATGAGTTTTTTTTTGTTTTTTTTTATCTTGGGTAAATTAAGTGTTTAGATCCCTCTCCTGTTGTTGTAAAAATGCAAACCCAAACATAGTTCCCACCTCTATAAGTATGGAATTAAGTTGTGAAAGGATGTATCATGCTGGTGTATGAGCTAGGCAAAATTGTACAAAGGGTTGCAACCCTTACTGTTTTTCCTTCTTTTGATAGATTACAAAGAAATGTCACTAGTAAAAATCTTATTCGGGCATGTATTTTAATTCTTGTTTCTGATGTGGTCATACGGTGATTGTTCTGAGAAAAGTGAACTAGTTGATAGGTTCCTTGTGCAATAAGGGTCTTTGATACCTTTATTGATGCTCCCACCAATCGGTGTTGACTTATAGTTAACCTCTCAACCATGTCAGAAAGTCATGGCAATCCCACCAAAGGCATTTCAATCAGTGCCTTTTCTATTCTAACCCATGGTTTTGAGTTGTACTGTGTCTGGTAGTCTAGAGGTCTAGCAGTCTGGTAAGATGAGCTGCTTTATGGTGTTTGACTGGGTCTGGGAAGCCTATTCCTCATTTAATCTTAGGTAGTGTCAAGATAGATCTTTTTAGTCTACCTGGTTTTTTGTGCCTAATGTTTTTCAGGAAGTTGGTTCTTAGGCCACAAAGAAACCCGGGTGGCAATTTCACTGGAATCGTTGGAGAAGGTTCAGAAGTTGTGGCAATATATTCATTTTAACTATATTATTTTGTCCAAACTAGGTGAATGCGTCTCTATTCCAAAACTTTAGGTCTTGTTTGGTTGTCTTTGCCAAGGGGCTGAAATTTACATGGAGATTAATAGGTATATTGGTCCCCAAGCATTGTATATGGGATGAATGTTTAAAAGAAAACAGTTTTCTGATTTGGTCTCTATCCCTATCACTTCAGACTTACAGTAATTTATTTTGAAGCTTGATAGTCTACTGTATTGATATAATTCCATTAGTAAATTTGGAAATGATATTAAGGGGGATGTAATGAAAAATAGTCATCCGCTTATGTAACCAGTTTATGTGTACCTAGATGAGTTTGTATGCCAGCTTTGTCATTATGAGACCAGGCAACTCGAAAGAATGGTTCCAGGGTAAGCAGAAATATAAGAGGCGAAAGGGGGCAGCCTTGTCATGTGCCATTCAGTATGCCAAAATGGGTAGATATGGGTTCATATATTTTGACTGCCGCTGAAGGTGTTGAATAGAGTGCTAATAGCTGTTGATGCATGTAGTCTCTGAGCCCTATATGAATTAAGGTAGCCTGAATGAAGTTCCAGTCCACTCTGTCAAATGCTTTTTCAGCATCTGTTGACAGGAGAACTAACAGGACATGTTAGTTTGGGCGTAGCGAATCGCATTCAATACCCATTGGGTATTGTCCCTCCCTTCCCTACCTAATGTAAATCCCAATTGGTCTGGATGCATTATGTCAGAGATAAACAAGATTAATCTTGAAGAAAGAAGTTTTGTGAAAATTTTCAAATCTTCATCTAGCCGTGAGATAGAACGGTAACTGGGATAGGGTTGGGGGTCTTTACCCTCTTTTGGGATGACTGAAATATAATCCTGTAGGGATTCTGTTGGAAATGTTTTGGCCTCTCTTATAGAGTTGTAATCATTTAGAAACTTTTGTGCTAAGATGCCCTTAAAAGGTTTTATAATAGGCCAGTGTAGCAATCTGGGCCTGGCGCCTTCACTGTTTTCATAGACTTAGGAGCACTCAAGATTTTCTCTGTAGTGATAGGGCCTTCTAAGGTCTTTATGGCTTCATCAGGGAGTTTGGGTATACCTGATGTTTGTGAAAAGTACAGGGCAGCAGCTGATCTTAAAATTGGGTATATTGGATTGTACAATATTTTTTATTTTTTTTATTTATTCTTTTTAAGGTTGAACTGGATGGACTTGTGTCTTTTTTCCACCTGACTAACTGACTAACTATGTAACTATGTAACTATGTATCTTTGTGAGTGGTTTGTATGTGATGGTGTTGCATCTAAATTATAGAGAGAAGAGTAATATGTTTTAAATGCATCAGCGATTCCTGGTGAATCCTGATTTATGTAGTCTGATCTCTTAATCTGAGAAATGTAGCATGTGCATTCGCCCAAATTTTGCCAGGTTTGTTCCCATATTCGTGGAATGCACATCTACAACGCATTCATTTCACCTTGGCTTCATCAATGAGCAGTGAGTTTAGTGTATTTCTAATGGGGGGTACACATGGTCGGACTTTTCGACCGGACTGGTCTGACGGACGCCGGACCAAATCTGACAGACAATCCGATCGTGTGTGGGCTCCACCGGACCTTCAGCCGACTTTTCCAGTCGCAAATCTGACGGACTAGATTTGGAACATGCTTCAAATCTTTACGTTGTAACTCCGCCGGTCCCAGAAATCCGCTCATCTGTATGCTAGTCCGACGGACAAAAACCCACGCTAGGGCAGCTATTGGCTACTGGCTATCAACTTCCTTATTTTAGTCTGGTGTACGTCATCACGTACGAATCCGTCGGACTTTGGTGTGATCGTGTGTAGGCAAGTCTGTTCGTTAGAAAGTCTGTCGGAAGTCCGTCAAAAGTCCGTCGAAAGTCCGCTGGAAAGTTTGTCGGACCAGTCTGGTCGAAAAGTCCGCCCGTGTGTAAGCGGCATAAGAGTTTTGAGTTTCTCTTCTAATTCTCGATCGATCAACTTCTCATAAACTGGCCTCTTGGTAAATCTTTGTTTGATCAGCAGATGTAGCCAATAGGCTGTATGTGCAGACCTGTGTATTCTGATGGCTGGGGTGTCCCGCTGTCAAAATACAATGATATAGCGGGAAGGATTCCCACATCCACATCAAATGAGTGGATGGGGGAATTGGTTCAGTTTTTTTCAGGTGGCCGGCTGAACAAAAAAAATCTTAACAATGTATGGTCAGCTTTATTCTTATAAGTAGGTTCGTAAATGAAGGATTGGTTTAGCTGCCATTGCCTTTTTCAAACCATGTTTTCTCCTATCGTTAAGGAGCTATTGAGGGTCTATGTACTGAAGGGTTGTTTCTAGAAACATTAAAGGTATCTGAATGCCTCCTATCCCTGTTGTGTGCTGTTTAGTTATCTTTTTATTGGTTTAAATCCTGTATTTGCATTTATTTGTGAAAGAAGTGTACAGCTGGCCATACGTAAAAGCCATTGGTATTTATATGAAGAATGATCTGATCTTTGGACAATATTTGCTTTAAACTGATATGAGCAATCACTGGACAATGCACATCAGGTGAGCTCCAATGAGAGCAGTACACTTTGAGCGGGCTTATTCTGTTTAAATGATATGCCTTTCATGGTTTTTTTTAGATGTTTCATGTAATGTAGACCAGCTTGATGTAAATAATCTTATCAGTGTTTGCTAGTGTTTTCAAGTCCTTGTTTCTGTGTATAGTTTCTGGCTGTAGCTGTACATAGGGGCAACCATATTTGCTTAGTATGTATATGCTTTCTGCTTTGCAGTGCTACACAATGGTTGTGCTTTACTATTTCCTCTCACAATTCGAGTCTAGGGGTGAATAGGGTTAACCATGCTCTCCTCAATCATCCAATTACACCTTACCAAAAAATTGTGTTGTATTTTGTTCCTTGCACATAATTGGGTAGGTAAAGGGGACAGACCCTCACCTTATTTCCCAAGCTAAGTGAACATTTAATACTCCTTTAGTAAATCAACCCCAATGAGTCCACTAACCCATAGGGATTGGTTAACCTCCCTGGCGGTATGATTATTTCCGATTTTTGATGCTGAAAGCGGTACAATTATTTTGCACAGAAATTTGGCGTTTTATATTATAGGCCTGTAATTCTTAGGAATAATTCACTTAAATCTGTCCAAACAAGAGTCTAGTAGACATTCCAGGTATGATAAAGTTTGAAAAACGAAATCAAAAATTATAATATAGTAAATAACTATAAATAATTATAACAAAGAATAATATAATAATAAAAAATATTCAATAATGTAATCAAATCAAAAACACTGAAATTTGCTCAGTTGCAGAATTGTCGCTTTTGTTACTTTTAGTGTTTGATGACGGATTTCCCCACAAATCACTATCGATCAATTCTGCGAGTGATTCTAATTTATTATCACTGTTTTCTAGCTGGTCTAAAGCCACTTTTGATGTAAAGGGACGGTTTTGGTTGCTATGGACAATCTCCAGTTTCCAGGCAGAAAGAACAGTTTTTATAATATAAAACTGCATGCAGGACACTTGACAGACCACTAGGGACAAAGAGGATGTGTAATTATTTGATACAGTACTGTAATCTGTAAGATTACAGTATACTGTATCTATACTGTATTTTTTACTTTTTGAATTTGGCGCCGAACTCCGTCCCCGTGCTTCGCAATGCTCGCAGGGAACGGAGCTCGGCACTGTGAATTGAGAGAGACACGGCGGCTCGCAGATCACAACGGGGAGACATCTTAGGATCCAGGGGACAAGGTTAGTAACCTCTACAAGAATCCTGTGATGCGATCCTGAGTCTGGCTCGTGGGTACCTCTTTTGGTATTGAAAATCCACCACGAGCCAGACTCGGGAATACCGCTAGGGGGGTTAACTAAGACCGTGTTCACTCTGAATTCCCATTCACCTGCAATGCAAATTAAAAAAAATTGATTCTTGCTAGCACATTATTTAAATATTGAAGTGGACACAGCATTTTATTAGCATTAGCTTTGTAACATGATCATTCAGTTAACTAAGTGAATAGTCTTTACTCCTTTAGTAAATTAACCATGCATTTCCAGTGTGGCTGATATCTTCTCTTCCTTTAGTAGGGATGAAGAGAGATGGTGGTGGCTAATCTACTCTGTCTCTACTGGTTGATCTACAAAGTTCTACATTTAATATAATAACAAAAATATATTAAATATATTAAAATATGGAAGAACAAACATGTAGAAAGCTGAATGTGCCGTAAAAGAACTTTAACCAGTTCCGGACCGCCCACACTTACTTAGGGCGGCCCGGCTGGCGAAACAACGTACTTGTACGTTGTGTCTTCTTCCGGGTCTGTGGCACACGCGCGTGCTGCTAGCTAACCCACTCCCGCTGTGATTGGGGACCCGCCAATCGTTGACAGGAGAGGCAGAACGGCGGTCTGCCTATGTAAATAAGGCAGACCGCCGTTTTGTCAGAGAGAGATGGAGATCTTGTGTTTCCGCTAAGCAAAAACATGGATCTCTGTCTTTTTCCAGTTAAGCCATCTCCCACGCAGTTAGAAAGCACTCCCTAGGAGCACACTTAACCATTTGATCGCCCCTGATGTTAACCCCTTTCCTGCCAGTGTCATTACTACAGTGAGAGGGCATTTTTTTAGAACTGATCACTGTATTAATGTCACTGGTCCCCAAAAAGTGTCACTTTGTGTCCGATTTGTCCACCCCAATGTCGCAGTCCCCCTAAAAATCATTGATCGCCATTACTACCGTAGTAAAAATAAAAATAAGATTGCCATAAAAATATCCCATAGTTTGTAGACGCAATAACTTACCAAAAACATGTAGCAGAATACATATTGACGCAATAACTTACCAAAAACATGTAGCAGAATACATATTGGCCTAAATTGATGTAGAAATTAGATTAAAAAAAATTTTTTTTATTGAATATGTTTTATAGCAGAAAGTAAAAAATATATTTTTTTTCCAAAATTGGCATTTTTTTTTGTTTATAGAGCAAAAAAATAAAACCGCAGAGGTGATCAAATACCACCAAAATAAAGCTCTATTTGTGGGGGGAAAAAATGACAAAAGACATAAACTTTGTTTGGGCATTGCATGCATGCTCAATTGTCAGTTAAATCAACGCAGTGCCGTATCGCAAAAAATGGCTTGGTCATGAAGGGGGCGAAACCTTCCGGGGCTGAAGTGGTTAATGTACGTACTGAAGTAATAACCCAAAAAAGTCGATAAGTTGTCCACAAGCTCTCTCGATGGTACCGATATCTTCACCCGGCCTTCCTCTGGGTTTTGGATCAGCCATCTCGATTCCCTTATCCCGGCATATAATGAAAATGTACACTGGGCTTTGCATGTGCAGTTCAGGGATAATTTTCAAAAGGAAGATTAACAGGTGGGTAAGAGTACTTTATTGCAAAAGTGACATAGTAGGGTTGTTTTACTAAAGAAAAATAGGCTGATCACTCTACAAGGGAATTTTCCCTTAACTTGTTGAATTAGGTGAAGCTCTGTTGACTTCCATCATCCAATTAAGCATAAATACTGTTTTTTATTTTTCTTCCACATGAATGGCTATTCTTTGCAAAGTAAAATTTTACCACATTCTCTAAGCTAAGGAAATATTCACTGGCAACGTGAAAATTACCTTACAAAGTTAACAGCTTATTCACCTTCTGTAAATCAACCCCAGTATGTCTCTCCTGCAATAAAAAGCCTGCCTGGTACCATTTTGTTTAATTTTGACTAATTTGCATACTACAAGTACAAAGTGTACTTGAAATTGCACTGAAAGTGTACTTGGAAGTAAAGTCGCTGTAGATCCGAGGGGGACATGCAAGTAAAATAAAAAACTTCCCCTCATTTCAGATCTACCCCTCAGATTTACAGCGACTGCACTTCCAATTGCACTTTCAGTGCAATTTCAAGTGCACTTTGCCACTTTGCACTTGTAGTTTGCACTTGTAGTGCAAAGTGGATTTGCCTTTTGTAAATACCCCCCGTGCCTGTTCCTGTGGCAATGGGGATGTTCACTAATCTTGGTAAATAAGGTGAAACTGTGTTTACTCTTTAACCTACCTGGCGGTATGATTATGTCTGTTTTGTGATGCTGAAAGTTTTGCATGGAAATTTGGCATTTTATATTATAGGCCTGTAATTCTTAGAAATAACTTACTTAAATCTGTCCAAACAAGAGTCTAGTAGACATTGCGGTTATGATAAAGTTTGAAACAAAAAATCATAACTTATAAAATAATAAATAACTATAAACATTTAAGATAATATTAATAAATGTTATTCAATACATTTTATTCAATAATATAATCAAATCAAAAACACTGAAATTTGTCCAAACAAGGGTGCAATATTACTAGTCACTGCATATTGGTTCAGTGAACATCCCGGGTATGAAAAATTTTGAAACATGGGACTGCACAAATGGAACCTGGTTTCCTTTCTGATTTTCATAACAGTGCAGGTACTATGGACTGTACTCTTTAGGCACACGTCTTTTTTGTCACGCCATCGCAGTGCCATCATTTTGCCTTTCTGCCAGGCAACCATTTCTCCAGTCTTCAGCTTCTTACTGCCAAACATTGGCACCAGCCTGAACCGTTGATACAAGGCAGGATGGATCCATGCTTTCATGTTGTTTATTTTAAATTCTGACCTGACCATCTGAATGTTGCAGCTGAAATCAACTCGTCAGACCAGGCAAAATTTTTCCAATCTTCTATTGTCTGATTTTAGTGAGCCTGGGTGAATTGTAGCCTCAGTTTCCTGTTCTTAGCTGACAGGAGTGGCACCCGGTGTAGTCATCTGCTGCTGTAGCCCATCTGCTTCAAGGTTCGATGTGTTGTGCATTCAGAGATGGTATTCTGCGTACCTTGGTTGTAACGAGTGGTTATTTGTGTTACTGTTGCTGTTCTATCATCTCGTCTGCCCATTCTCCTCTGACATCAACAAGGCATTTTCGGCCACACAACTGCCGCTCACTGGATATTTTCTATTTTTTGGACTATCCTCTGTAAACCCTAGAGATGGTTGTGCATGAAAATCCCAGAAGATCAGCGTTTTTTGAAATACTCAGACCAGCCCATCTGGCACCAACAACCATGCCCCATTCAAAGTCACTTAAAGTGGTTGTAAAGACAGAAGTTTTTTTTTATCTTAATGCATTCTATGCATTAAAATAAAAAGAATTTTGCATGCAGCAGCCCCCCTCACCCCCCCTAATACTTACCTGAGTACCATCTATATCCAGGATGTTGCATGAGAGACTCAGCTTTCTGGGACTCCCATCCTCATTGGATGAGACAGCAGCGTCCTGACATTGGCTTCCGCTGCTGTCAAACAAAGTGAGGAGAGAAGGGGGGCGGGGCTGGGCCGTGGCTCAGTGTCTGAATTTACTTGGTTTGGGTCCCCCCATAGCAAGCTGCTTTCCGTGGGGGGAATCAACAGGAGGAAGGGGCCAGGAGCACTGAAGAGGGACCCGAGAAGAGGAATAACCTAGGGGACCAAATTGCCCCTTCTTGCCCCCCTGTTGTGATGCCATTGCTAAGGTCCCTATCTCACATGCATAATACACATACTAGGGCCAATTTAAATAGAAACCATTTAACCTGCCAGCATGTCTTTGGAGTGTGGGAGGAAACCGGAGTACCCGGAGGAAACCCACACAGGCACAGGGAGAACATGCAAACTCCCAGCATTTATTTTGGTGCTGAGTGTTCCCCAGTGATGATCCCTGAAGTAAAGAAACTAGACATTTCAGAAGTTACATTTTAGTGTTAGGGGTAGATTAAGTGTTAAAGTGTATGTCCATGTTTTCATTACATTTTAGATAAACACACCATAAAATAAAAATGTTTTTTTTACCTTTTTAGTTGTTTCTTTGGTGCAGGTTTTTACATAGAAGTCGTTGTGCTGCCTGCATTGTTCAGAATAGCTTTTAATGTACAGTTAGGGCTAGTTTACACTAGTGTAGCCCTCTAAAGAGCAATCCAAAGTGGATTGCTCTTCAGAAGGGACTTGGCAGGCACGGAGGAGGCATTATGTTTGCTTTTTGTGCCTTCCTCAGGGAGCAAAGAAATCCATGTGTTGTAATCACAGGTGCCCCCAAAGTCTTAACAGAGCTGAAAGATAGGATTCAAGAGGGTCCTCTGCTGTCAGAATGTCCAATCGTGTGTACAGGGCATAAGAGGTTTATACCCTCTGTCAAGTTTCTATTTCATCCTTCCGTCTATTTATCTGATGACTATTGTAGTTAAAGTGGGTATAAACTCTAAACATATTTACCCTAATGCATTCCTTCCATTAAGGTAAAAAACGTTTAGGTAAAATTACATGTTATATAGTGGAATATGCCTTATTTTTGAACAGTGTCTGGGCTGTATTTTTTCCATTTCGGGTATAGTAATATAAAAATAAACCCAATCACTAAAATGATTGGGTTTATTGACTATGACTAAAAAATAAGCTTCCACATGTATTCGTTTCAAAAGTTACTTTCAATAGTTGTACATTTGGATTTGTTATTACCTGCTGATATTGGCATGAAAACCCTTGTTCAGGCACTTCCTGTTATGGGGTGACAACGCTTTGTCCCTGTCTCTCAACTGTTCTCCTGTATTTTCACTCCATCAAACATGCTCCCAATGGAGGTTGCATGTGGCTGTGCTGACACACATTGCATAGGTATTGCTAGCTATTGGAAGCCCACCTTTAGTAATAATAAGTGGGCATAGGTATAGTGCATGCATGTAGACATGAAGGGGGGTTTACTAAAACGGGTGAGTGCAAGATCTGGTGCAGCTCTGCATGGAAACCAATCAGCTTCCAGGTTGTATTGTCAAAACTTAGTTGAACAAGCTGAAGTTAGAAGCTGACTGGCTATCATGTACAGCTGCACCAGATTCTGAGAGTGCTCCAGTTTTAGTAAATCTCTTCTGAAGTATCTGTAAAGAGGCTGCGGGAGATCAGCAATGCTGATATACAACAGAGTATGAAAAAATGAAAGCAATGGAGGGGATTTACTAAAACTGGAGCACTCAGAATCTGGTGCAGCTGTGCATGGTAGCCAAATAGCGTCCAACTTCAGCTTGTTCAATTAAGCTTTGACAATAAAACCTGGAAGCTGATTGGTTTCAATGCAGAGCTGCACCAGATTTTGCACTCTGCACCTTTAGGTTGTAAGCTTGTTGGGAGCAGGGATGGATGTGAATGTACAATTTAAAAGCACTGCTTCAATTGTCAGTGCCATATGAATATCTGTAGTATGTAAATAGAAACACTTATGCCCTGTACACACGGTCGGACTTTCCGGGAATATGTGCGATCGGATTGTGTTGTCGGAAATTCCGACCGTGTGTGGGTTCCATCGGACTTTTTCCATCGGAATTTCCGACACACAAAGTTTGAGAGCAGGCTCTAAAATTTTCCGGCAAAAAAGTCCGATCCTTTAAATTCCGATCGTGTGTAGACAAATTTGACAGACAAAGCGCCACGCATGCTCAGAATAAATTAAGAGACGAAAGCTATTGGCTATTGCCCCATTTATAGTCCCGACGTACGTGTTGTACGTAACCGCGTTCAGAACGATCAGATTTTCCGACAACTTTGTGCGACCGTGTGTATGCAAGACAAGTTTGAGCCAACATCATTCGGAAAAAATCCATGGATTTTGTTGTCGGAATGTCCGATCAATGTCCGACCGTGTGTACAGGGCATTAAAGTGGATGTAAACCCAATGTCATCCTTTCTCGTGCATGCGCAGTAGGAAAACAGCTGTGAAGCCTGAAGGCTTCACTGGTGGTTTCCCTTACTTGCAATGGCGGCGCCTGCACCCGAAACCCGAAGCCGATGGAGTCGGCTTGGGGTGCTGACATTGCAGGAACCCTGGACAGATAAGTGTCCTTATAATAAAAGTTAGCAGCTGCAGTATTTGTAGCTGCTGAGGTTTAGATTTTTTTTTTTTACAGGCTGGAACTCCGCTTTAAATTTGCTCTTGGTGAAACCCCAATATATCAAAGGCTTTTATATGGGGGGGGGGGCATTCTGTGTGAAACAGTGACATATATGTTATTAATAGATTAGAATGGATCTGCCTAAAGCAGGGGTCTCAAACTAGTGTGCCTCCAGCTGTTGCAAAACTACAAGTCCCATGAGGCATTGCAAGGCTGACAGTAACAAGCATGGCTCCCACAGGCAGAGGCATGATGGGACTTGTAGTTTCAGAACATGTGGAAGGACTCTGGTTTAAAACCCCTGATCTAAAGAATCATTTTCATGGTGAAGTGAACCTGTATGAAACAGTGACATATATGTTATTAATAGATTAAAATGGATCTGCCTAAAGAATTATTTTCATGGTGAAGTGAACCTGTATGAAACAGTGACATATATGTTATTAATAGATTAGAATGGATCTGCCTAAAGAATTATTTTCTTGTTGAAGTGAACCTGTGATGACTTCAGATATCTAGTCATGTTTAGGGAGTTTTAAAATAATAAAATTCCTCCTGCAGGGGACATGATGTATCAAGCTCCAGATCCTCCAAGTGAATGACCCCCATAGTTTCCTGCATAACTTTCTACAAGCAAATCCATTCTGTAACAGATGCCAAAGTATGTCTGCAATGCAGTATATGCCCATCTGCCTGTTTAGTTTACTTTACTCAGTCGTTACATTTCAATACAAAAAAAGTAATCCAATACCACCAATATAAAGTGTGCAGTTCCCTTTAATAAATATTTTACATAATTGCTTCAACTGCAAATCTTGTTAATCCCATGTTTCCTATTAGACTGATGTTATCCAAAAAATCTGGAGCCTCGCATACCCCAGAAAGGGAGATGTCAGCCTAAGCTTGTGCTAATGTACTAAAGGGAATTTAAAGGTAGCTAGGGTGCACGTGATCCCGCTCAGCCAATCAGAAGGCAGCAGGCGAACTGCGGCTGTCAGCGATAGGGAATTAAGTGTAATTATAAGACATCAGGCAGTGTGTGAGCAAATTAACCCCAGGAATTAGATAGTGAAAATAGTGTAACAGGGGCGTCCTGCATATGTGTCAAGCTTGTAAATCCCATCTTAAATGCTCTAGCCATAAAAGATATGTAATGTAAGTGTGGATGGTCATGGAAGATAAATACTTGTATGGGAACTTAGGAGTCATAATCGGCGGTGTTGCATGTGACATTACTATACCTACCTACAATAAAAGGAAAAGCTGCTGAGATTTAAATACAACTCTGCGACCCCACTCTATTCTGTTTGCTTAATGTAGCCATTAAATGGGCCCATCACCCGACAATTAGCACATCCAATTAGAGGGAATGGCACTTCTTGGTGGGTGATAGGGGAAAGGCACAACAACTTCAAAGAACAAATGATTTGGGAAAGGCAGCCGCTCCCCTCCGGCTACAACAGTTGTTGGGAAACGATTTGTAGAAAACGATTATTTTCTTATATTTTGCAGCCAGATGTAAGTGAATCGGATAGAAGAGCGCAACGAAAATTCGGTTTATAAAATCTAAAGCTGTCCTAAAGTTTAAAGGACAGATCCAGTTTTCTGGCTGGGAAGCAGAGCACGCTGGGTGTTGTAGTTCCACTCCAGGAGGGTAGCCAAAGGCACCCTGAACGAATCCTATTTGTAGTCACACCATTGACGTTGACCGGTTTGGATGGAAGCATTATAATTAAAACGCCTGTCAAGTTTTTTATGTGTTTGTTTTTTTTTAGTGTTGTCCCTTTGGGGGGATTCCTCTTTGGTTCCTGTCCTGTAGACACAAAGTAACTCCTCTATTACTGTCCATACTCTATACAGTTAAGCTATAATAATATATATATATATATATATATATATATATATATATATATATATATATATATATATATATATATATTAATATAAGTTATAATACATTATACAATATTCTTGTACAATTATCTTCTTTATATTTACCTTCAACTATGTCATGCAATGGCCTGCCTGATTGGATACAAATTGAAAGTGTTATTGCGTTTTGACCTTATTATATGGTTTTAGGTAAATCTACAGGGAAACTGTCGAATTGTATAATGTATGACCAGCTTTACCAAAAATAGATGAACGGTTTTACTATGGAAACGTGGTAAAGGGTGATAGTAATCTCCAACACTCAGATGACTTTCATTCCAGAAAACTGTACAAGAAAATTGTATAATCTTTGGCCAGCTTTAGATTATATAATTTCTGTGCAATCTCCTTTAAACTGGCCATATATTATATACTTTTCTTGTACAATTTCTGTACAATCGCCTTTAGATTTACCTTCACCTATGTCATGCACTGGCCTGCCTGATTGGATACAAAATGAAAGTGTTTCGTTTTGACCTCATATTATATGTTTTTTTTTGGGGGGGGGGAGCTAAATGGAAAGTGTATATTTGTATATTGTATGACCAGCTTTACCAAAACTAGCTGAAAGGTTTTATTATGGAAGGTGGTAAAGGGTAATAGTGATCTCAAACACTCAAATGACTTTAATGCCAGAAAAGTGTACAAGAAAATTGTATAATGTATGGCCAGCTTTAGATGATATCATTTCTATACAATATTCTTTAAGCTGCTCATACATTATACACATTTCTTGTACAATTCCTGTACATTTTCCTTTAGATTTACCTTCAGCTATGTAGTGCAATGCCTGCCTGATTGGATACAAATTTGAAAGTGTTGTTTAGGTTTGACATCATATGTTTTTTGGTAAATCTAATGGAAAATTGGACAATGTATGGCCAGATTACCAAAATTGTATGAGGACTGATATCTTTGTATCCAATCAGGCAGGCACTTGTACTACTGAGTTGATAGTGGATCTAAAAAACATTGCACAATCAGATTGTCACCTTTAGACAGTTTTCATTAGAAGATTATGAGTTTAATTTACTAAAGAAGCTGAAAATCTTCAAACAATCACGCGAAGAGTTGCTTTAATAATCCAGACACGTGCAGATGAAGGAAATAAGGAGGAATTGGCTTTTCACTTGATTGGATAATTGAAGGGAATCTTTAATTGTTTGTGAATGTTCTCCACTCCTTTAGTAAATCAGCCTCCATGCCTTTATTTCTGTTCTGATGACAGCTCACAGGGTTTAGGTTTTGCCTTTCAGTCCTGGTGACAAAAAGAGGCGATTCTCCCCAAAAGGGACAGAGACAGCAATGCAAATCTGACAGAGGCTCTAACCCCTCAGCACTCTTAAGCTGGCTCTACAGTACACAATTTTCTTGTAAAAATTCTGTATAATCTCCTTTAAATTTACCTTCAACTTTGTGGTTCAAGGGCCTACCTGATTGGCTACAAGTGTTGTTTAGGTTTGACCCCATATTATATGTTTTTTGGTAAATCTAAAGGAAATTGTACAGTTAGATTTTAGATTGTATAATGTATGGCCAGGTTTACCAAAATTAGCTAAACAATTTTCTTATTCAATTTCCTATAACTGTGTTGTGCAAAGGGTCTGCCTGATTGGCTACAAATGTTGTTTAGATTGGACCTCATATTATATGTTTTTTTTTTTTTGTTAAATCTAAATAAAATTGCACAATCCGATAGTATAATGAAGCCACTTGTAGTTTAATCCCCTGTCATCCCACAAATGGAACAGGGACGTCATTGTATTCTGGTCGTTGTCAAAACAGAGGTCGTTTTCCATAGTTTCTGATCATGGGAGGCAGGAGTGACATCATTGATCGGGCTGTGTGTGCTTAAATCTGCTGGTGTCTATATCTTACATCACCATGAAGTCATTACTCTAAGGTGTGATCAGTGATGGTTTACCTGCTTGGGTATTTTTATCATTGACTTGCCATTGTAATGGACAGCCAAGGCACATAGTTTTGTGTCGCAGGCAGCCTGTTTGCCTTCATCCCCACCCATCTTTTTTCCTGCTTCTCCCACACACTTCAAAGGCACAAGGTAAACACTGTACCACTCCGTCCTATTTACAGAGCTCCACCCGTTGATTAAAGGATCGCCATTAATTCAGTAACATTTTACACCTTCATGCCATGATCCCAATCTATTCTCTTCTGAGGCCTCAGCCTTATTTATATAATGCGACTGAATCATTCTACACAGTTTACAAATTCTGTTTATTTTAAACAACACATGCTTATGCTATGATTGTAGGAAGAAATGTTTATGATTATTGTGGCTGCAAGAAATCATTACACTGAGACAAAACACCAGCATTTCATTCATTCATATGCATTAGTGTAGTTTACCAAAGAAGACCTTTTATTGGCTGGGGCAGTCGATCTGCATTGATTTGGATTGGGTTAATTATATTTGCGCAGGTGTGAACAGCTTGCGCGCAAATGCAGTTCCTTATTAGTGCATGCGACACTTTATTGGAATAGATGGGGACGCCTTTATCCGACCACTCCACTTGGCATTCAAATACTGCAAGCATCAAATAAGCCCCTTGTGATTTTTTCCTGTAGACACTACAAGCAATGTAAAAAAAATGTATATATAATTCATAGTTGTGTCCTTCTAGCTTGGAAATATGACATGAAAATCCAGATGGTATGCCCTTACTATTGCTGTAAATGGGGTGGCTTCAAACAGGTCACTGCAAACCTTAAGGGGATAACACAGTTATTAAGTTAAACAAAATCAATTTTAATCAGCTATTTCTTTTCTAATGGAGGATTTCCATTTGTAAATGCTGCAATTCATTTCAGTGTAGGTTCCAGCTGCAATCTAAGTACAGAAAATTCCATTTCTATTCATCTTATCATAGATTTACAGCTCCTCTGGTGCATTAGCAAAGTTGTATGCAAAACGTTGTATTTGAACAGACAGTTTAGGAGTAAAATGCACAGCTAGTATATCAAATAAAATAAAATGAAAAATAAAATGACATAAAATAAAATATACGGATGTAATACACTAGAAGAATCTCAGTAGCATCCTCTTCTGTGCTATTAAGGCTGAAACAATACTGGTTGATTATAAATGGTGGTCATTCATGTATAGTGTACATCTTATGGCTCTGTGCAATGTTTATCTGTGCTCTCAGACATGTTCCCTTTTTCTGTCGCAGGTCCCTTCAGTGCAAGGACTCGGTGTGGACACCTCTAGGTAAGAAAAGAATTGGGTGTATTGATGACTGGCAGATGTGTTGACCATAAATGGTTAAAAAAGAAGTCTATATGATCCAAGTCCATCATTGAGGTCCTCCTGTTCTTCCGGCAGCTGCAGGGTTAAGGAGTAATGGTGACATTTTATGGCAGCCAGATCCTCCAGCTGGGAGCACTGAGAAAGGGGCCATAAACGCCGGTAGGTGTTCTGCCCGGCCAGCTCTAATCACAGGAAGCAGTGGTGTCTTTACACTGTAAATTGCACTGATTTGCCACCGAGCTGTTCTTACTCATTTCCCAGGGGTGCCTCAAAAAAAAAAAAAAAAAAAAAGAAGCAAGAATGAAAAACAAAGGATCAGTTGTAGGATCCTTACATGTGTTAAAACAACATTGCTGCTTCCCTACAAACACAAGCTACATCGTGCCAGAGTGGGACCAAGGACATCTAAAACACACAATACACATACATTGCACAGAAGGCTATGCTAGGCAAAAAAAACAAAAACAAAAAAAAAAACAATCTCAAATGGATGCAACAAATGCCACAAACCCAACAGATCACTAAAATGTAATCTACACGGTCTGCAATATTCCATAATTGTACTTCCAAGCACTCAAGTTCAGGTTTAGCAAGGCATAAAAACAAGATACTAAAGTAGGAGGCATATAAACAAAATACTAATGTAGGAGAAATAAGTGAAACAAACGAGATTGTAAACATCTGGAAAACATGATGAAGACAAGATTATTATAATTTTCCCCTGGACCTGTTATTTAGGTAAACAAACTGCAAGGGAAGTTGCACTTTGAAATTGAATTTTCCCCAGAGCTTAGTAAGGTGGAGTCCTGCTGACTTCCATCATCGAATCTTGTGTAAGCAAAAATGGAATGGAATGGAAATGGAAAATGGAATGGAAAAATATTTTCCTTGCAGGTAATTGGGTATTATTTGCTAAGTGAAACTTCACATCATTTACTAAGCTCTGTGCAAATTCCCTTGCAAAATGCAACTTCCCTTCAAAGTGAACCTATTTTTCATTTACTAAATCAACCCTCCTGTGTCAGAATAGAAAAAAACTCGTCTCCAACTTTATGAGGCTGATTCACTATAGGAGTCGAGAAACTTTATTAAAAAGATTCACCTTAATTATCCAATCATGTGCAGAGAAAAAAAAAGTAAACATGGATTTGCTTTTCAGAGGAATGAAAATTCTCAATTTCTTTAGTAAATCAGCCTTATTGGGATTGGTTTACTAAAGGCAAATAGGCTGTTCACTTTGCAGGGGAAGTTGTATTTTGCAACCTTTTTCTAACCTTTCTGTCTTTTTGACACCTTTTCTTGCTTTTAATGACTGATCCTGTTTTTTTTCCCTTTACTCCCTTGTCTGATCTATTTTCCATCTACTCTGAGCCATTACATCAGGGGAATCTGTGCAGGATTCAGTCTAATGGGAAAGATTTACTAAAGGCGAATAGACTGTTCACCTTGTGAGGGAAGTTGTATTTTGCAAGATCATTTTCTACAAAGCTTTAGTGATTGTGGTGAAATGTCACAAAAAACAAACAAACAATAACAAACAAACAAACAAAAATAATCACGTGCTAGGAAATTAAAAAGCAAACAAACAAAATAAAACAGCATTTTTGCTTGCACATGATTGGATGATGGAAGTCAGCAGATCTCCTCCTTGTTCACTAAACTCTGGGGAAAATTCCTTTGCAAAGTGCAACTTCCCTTGCAAGGTGAACAGTCTGTTTGCCTTTAGTAAATCAAACCCATTAGTCTGAATCCTGCACAGGTTCCTCTAGTGTAGAGGCCCAGAGTAAATGAAAAATAGATCAGACAAGGGTGTAAAGGAAAAAAACAGGATCAGACAATCATGAAAAGCAGGAAAATGTGACAGGAAGGTTGGAAAAGGGTTGCAAAGTGCAACTGCCGTTGCAAGGTGAACAGTCTGCCTTTAGTAAATCAAACCCCTTAGTCTGAATCCTGCTCAGGCTCCCCTAGTGTAGAGGCCCAGAGTAAATGAAAAATAGATCAGACAAGGGAGTAAAGAAAAAAAAAATAGGATCAGACAGTCATGAAAAGCAAGAAAAGGTGACAAAAAGAAAGGTTGGAAAAGTGTTGCAAAATGCAACTTCTCTTGCAAGGTTGAACAGTTTATTTGCCTTTAGTAAATCAACCCCATTAGTCTGAATCCTGCACAGGTTCCTTTAGTGTAATAGCCCAGAGTAAATGGAAAATAGATCAGACAAGAGAGCAAAGGGAAAAAACAGGATCAGACCGTCATGAAAAGCAAGAAAAGGTGACAAAAGGACAGAAAGGTTAGAAAACAAACAATGCAGAAGGTGTGAAAGGAATCAAGTGTGGTGCCTGGGAGTTTTCTGTCTCCCACATCTGCCTCTTTCACCTTCTTTCATCACAAAATGATCCATTTCTTTCAAGTCCCGTCTGTCCTCATCAGTCTATTAACAAGGCAGCCAAGTTGTGTGTGCAGCACCTTTATTGTGAATCGTGCCTGATTGTCCTGAGTAGGAGAGGTAAATATACGACCTATGCAGCCAGGCTTAGTAGCCCCCCTGTGCCCTTTCCTTACCTCTCCAGTACAAACAAATCTTCCACAATATGGACATTACAGCAACAAACAGGCAATCTGGATTTAGGGGCAATGGAGAGTCATCTAAGGCTGAAAATAGCTGTGTGCTCAGATCTAGGACAAAACCATTGCCTGTTCGCTTTATGTCAGCATCAAACATCTGTCTAATAGTTAACCCAGATATACATGACATGACACTTCCAGCCCCATATGCTGCACACTTGTACATGCAAAAGGCACCTTTCCATCCAGAGAGCTGACTCCTGGCTCAGGATGTTTGGGCAATTACAGTATGTATGTGTGTATATTTCTTCTGACTGAAAGCTAATTTCAGCCCTCTAGCAGAAGCAAATAAAACCTGACAACTTATAAATCAGGAATAGGTGCCTATCACTCAATCTTTGCATAAATTATGAACCCATAAGCAGGCGTTCTGTCGTTAGAACCGAGGCCCCTGGAACGGCTTTATTGATGGCTGTATAGTACAATAACACGGAACGTAACTGCCACTTAAGGGAGCCCTCCACCCCTCCCACATTCCAGGCAAATGACCTTCTCACATGTCTTCTAGCTCACCTTTTACTTCACTTACATTTGTAATGGATGTCTGAACAAGCTAATGCAAAGTATGCCCCTTCTTTGGTATTGTACAATACGTGCACAATTTGTGTGTGTGTACATATATATATATATATATATATATATATATATATATATATATATATATATATATATATATATATATATATATAATTTGTATTGCAATGTCTTAAATACCTACACACACAGTCTTAATGGTCAGGGCCAAATACTCATTGCTAAAGCAATGAGCAATTACTATAAGTACTGTATTGTATAGAGTCTTGTTATTAGGAGCAAGTGATAATATAAGGAGAACCTGAGCCTATGAATAAAAGGTGACATACTACAAACTCCACACTTTCTCAATGTACAATCTGTGTAGTGCATGGTTTGATTCCAATCGAATGGGTTGTTTAGGTTAACATAGTTTTAGTAAATCTATAGGAAATTGTACACAGATTGTACAAACTGATCGTATGGTGTATATCCAGTTAAAAGGGGGTAGGGGGTGAGTCTGTGTATAGGGTTCTATATGTCTACGGTCTCTCATATTCCTCTGTTACATGCTGAAACATATTGTGCAGCTCTTTTCACAGTCGGTAACCTCTCTCTCCCTCTTTTTAATACATATTTAAGTAATATAGTAACTACTTCCTGAGGGCCGTGTATGGCTCTAACTAAACCTTTTGTAGACTTTTATCAGCAAGCACCTTTCTCTAATTCCCAGGACTTGAGTCCATCTCCCAGGATCTTCACTCACCTCCCTGCACCTCCTTCCATCTCCTCTGATCTCTTTTGATGTTCAGAGTTCCCCTGTACTTCAGTCAAGCTCTCTCCATCTTCCAGGACACTTCTGTATCTCCCAGTACCATCTTATGGTCTGAAGGTATTTTTTCCCTCTAGGTTTTTTTATTTTCTGATAGGTGTGATGTACCCTTTTAGCTCTTTCACGTGTGTAGGCTTTCCAAGGTTTAGGATTTATTATTAGACACGTGTGGTTGTTTATTAAGGAATAAGTTAAAGAATAAAGCTCTTTTTCTGACTCCATTGCGCCCCTTTTTTAATTGTTTTTTTATTTTTTTATTTATTGCACTCTCTCTATTTCTGTTAATTTCCCTCCGTCTTTCTCATTCTTACTCTTGATCTTTCTTTCTTTCTTTCTTTCTTTCTTTCTTTCTTTCTTTCTTTCTTTCTTTCTTTCTTTCTTTCTTTCTTTCTTTCTTTCTTTCTTTCTTTCTTTCTTTCTTTCTCACCACACACACACACTTTCAATTCCCACTCTATACATTTATTTCTCTTCTTATACCCCTTTATCCATGTCATGTGTATCCCTTCCTGTCTTTATATTGATATTTATATTTTTATATATTAGTTTTGTGTTTTTAGCACTGCATATGTACATTACACGTGTACAGTTCAAATACAGTGCCAGAAAAAAAAAAGAAACAAGAGAGGATGACTTACTAAATTATTATTTATCTAGAAAGAGAAAACAGAGCGAGGAAAGGAATGGAAAGGAAATAAAAGGAGGAGAGATTGGAAAGAAAAAAAGAAAGAAAAAAAGAAAGAAAGAAAAAAAGAAAAAGAAATAGAGATGAGATAGAGAAGAAAAGAGAGAGGGAGAAAGAAAGGAAAGAAAGAAAGAAAGAAAGAAAGAAAGAAAGAAAAGAAAAGAAAAGAAAAGAAAAGAAAAGAAAAGAAAAGAAAAGGGAGAGAGATGAGATAGAAAAAAAGAGAAAGAAAGAAGTATTTGAACGTATTTTTACATTGAACAGGTAAAGCCATCATCAGTCCTTGTATTCAGTTGGTGTCACCCTGGATGTAGGGCATCATAAAACGACTAATAATACTGAGTATACTCATGATAGGATGACCTGTCAAATGGTGAAAACAAGTGTTTTTCTGAGCCTTGGAAAGTTCGGCAAATCCCCTTCATGACATGACAGGGTTCTTTAAGCCTAGACTATACTTTGTGGCGGCCTGTTCACCAGGAATGGATGAAGAAAGAGGAGGGGGGGGGGGGGCAGATTGTGAAAATGGCATTTATTTGGTCATCGTAAAAGATCACCTTGCAGGATTCCTGTTTTTTTTTTTTGTTTTTTTACAAAGGGGGCAAAAGGTGGGCAGAGAATTGTAAAGTGTAGGGACGTTTCATGTTGTAGTCCCACCTCTCAGGGAGATCAGTGGCCTTCAGCTACTGATAAAAGGGAATCAGTGTTCCCAGTGTTTGGGAAGTGTGTAAGCCGAGTGTATGAGTGTTTATTTAGGCTCATACAAGACACCTTGGCCACTTGAAGATAAAAGGGGCGATGTGGAGCTAATAGAGTAGTGCCATGGTCCCGGGCCAGGCTGGTGGAGCAATGATGGACAGTGATGGACCTTTATCCGCCCAGGCACCTTGCACAGTCCCAGGCAGATGATAACTGGCAGACCTTTATTTGCCCTCACATTCAGCCTGCTATCTGCATACACATCCCGGGAGGATAGCTTTATCACTAAATTGATTCTCAATTGCCTGATCTGTCAATAGGAGCTGAGAAAGCTGCTCCTTAGCAACCTGTGTTTCAAACGCCTTTTTTGTCCCCCTAAAGCGAGTACTATGGAGGTAATATCTGTGATCTCTAGGAGACGATCGATTGTGTATGATGGCTGTGCTGTTTATTCACAGGGGTCATCGCTGTGGACTGGGCTGATCGCCGCTTCTTATCATTTGCCACAAACACTCTTCACTTCTCCTATGGAGAAACCCTCTGGCATTAACCCCTTCATCACTAGAGAATGGTAGCACTTTAGCAAAGATAAGTCCCTGTTAAAGTACACAGATATGATGGTGATTGTTAAAGCAGAAGTGAAATGACTGATAAACCTGATGAGATAAATCCTCCATTTACTGTCAACAACTTAGGACCAATTTCTACCCTGTAGTGGTACCAGGGTTAACTACCCCCCCCCCACCACCACCACCACCACCACCACCAACAACAACAAACACACACACGTGTTTACTGCCAAATAGTCAAATACTCATCTAACTCACACACTCCCCATTATGTCTCAACAGTTTTAACAGATGTCAAATATCCTTATAAATATCAATATTTAAATAACAACATGATAAATACATTACCAAGAGTTGGCGATACTTGTGTCCCATATAGGTACATAGAGGGCATTGTCCTGATCTATGCCTGCTAAGTGGCATGAACATTTGTGTTAGCACATACTGTTGGATAGTGAAAAAAAAATGATACGTTTTATAATGACTATTATATATATAATTACATGTTGTTGTAGCAACAACTACAATAAATCCTGACTATATTTAATAAGGATACCATAAGCATGTTTAAAATGCCACTAGGTGTACATACTTGTGCACTATCACACATACATATATGTGTATACACACATTTACCTACTATGTAACTATGTAACTATATTTACAGGAAAAAAGTATTTGTACCTTGTGATTGTTTAAATTATAACTATGCTAAAAAATTGTACATATATAATATGATACAATCACAGAAACATATAGCATCAGCTATGCATTGCATACCATATTATGCTTTCTTTTTTTTTCTTTTTGTTCATATTCTGTATTTTTGCAGGGTTCCTTTATTATTATTATTTTTTTTTGTGAAATCTCCAGCAACATCTGTAAAATTCTACCTCCCAAGGTCAAAAAAGATCCCTCATTTACCTCTACCATACATACCTTCGTTGTGTCATATAATCTATATGTAAGGGGCATGTGAAGAGGAGAAGGGTGTCCCAGCAAGTGGCTAGCTGGGTTTCAGTCTAATGAAAATGAAGCCTTGCAGAGTTCATGATGAACTGTGCCTCCATTGTGCACCCCACAAACCTAACAGCACACATACATTTGCTGTATGCATTCAAACCACATTCCAGACACATCTGCTTTTTTAAAGCTTCTTTTTATTTTTAAGAAAATAGGACAAAAAAAAAAAAAAAAAAGAAAAACACAACAACTTTTTTTTTCTTTAGCATGAAAATGAAACATCAAATTACTTTGCCTCTGGCTCCCATTTTTCCCTTCTACATTATAACTAGTTATTGAACTAGCTATAAGATCTAAAGGCCATTTGTGCGGAGACAGATTTCAACTGAGTTCTACCATCAATATTCTGTGGCAGTGACCTATTGGTGGAAGTCAAGCAACAGAGGTGAAATTCAGGTCACGCTGTCTAACCAGTATTAAAATGCGTGCACTTTGAGGGGGGAAAAAAAGAGCCTACTTTAAACGAGATTTAAAGAAAATTGAATTCCACTCTTTGCATTCTCCTTACAAACACAAAATGCATTTTTAATTTTTCTTTCCTTTTTTTCTCCTACAAGGGAGGAGGGAATAAATATTTGCTCATTTTTTTTAGTTTCTTCAGAGAAAGAAGAAAATCAAACGATCTAAAAGACAAATGGTTGCAAATCTGGGTGTAGCAACCTGTCCTCTCTATTACATTTGGCCTTAGTTCCCATCTGAAAGCATATTAAAAACAAAAAAAAAATAAAAAAATGTAAAATAAAATGTCCATGCCAACTAGCTTTATAGAACACATAATATACGTATGCTTCTGATACCCAGACATACGATGATTAGTGATGAGCATCTTTGCATCTGACTTTTGACATTAGTAAGAAAAATAAGAGAATCTCGGTTTTGTTATTAGAGGGAGAGACGTCAGGGTTTTGCTGTTATGCCAAGCAGAAAGAGGAGATTGTAGTCCATTTTTCTAACATGCACAGATTGCTAATTGCGTGAGGTGCAGGTTACCAAAACGGTCAGTATGGTAATAGCACCTTCAATGAACCCTTGGGGACAATAGACTGTTATTTTTCTTCGGAACTGTCAAAAAAGACGCTTTGTGCTCAGAATGTTTCACCAACTCCACAGCCGCATAATTTTCCAGGCTTTATATGCAGCAACAAAAAGCCAGAGGACCAGAGCAGAAAATTAGAGAGAAAGAAAGAAAGAAAGAAAGAAAGAAAGAAAGAAAGAAAGAAAGAAAGAAAGAAAGAAAGAAAGAAAGAAAGAAAGAATATACTGAAAAATAGAGATAGAGAAAGAACGCAAGAAAGAGAGACAAAGAGAAAGAGAGACAATAAAAAGAAAGAAAGAATATAAATAAAAAGAGAGATGTAGAAAGTGAGCTACGGAGAGAAAGAGAGCAAGAAATAGAAACAAGAAAAAGAAGGAAAGAAAGAAAGAAAGAAAGAAAGAAAGAAAGAAAGAAAGAAAGAAAGAAAGAAAGAAAGAAAGAAAGAAAGAAAGAAAGAAAGAAAGAAAGAAAGAAAGAAAGACAATATAAATAAAAAGAGAGATGTATAGGAAGAGGAAAGAGAGATACAGAAGAAGAGAGACAATAAACAAAAAAAGAGAAAACAAAAAGAAAGAAAGAAAGAGAGAGAGAGAGAGAGAGAGAGAGAGAGAGAGAGAGAGAGAGAGAGAGAGAGAGAGAGAGAGAGAGAGAATGAAAGCAAGATATACAAAAAGTAAGAATGAGGAAAATAAATGAACAGAGAAAGAGAGAGAGAGAGAGAGAGAGAGAGAGAGAGAGAGAGAGAGAGAGAGAGAGAGAGAGAGGGAAAAATGAACAGACAGAAAGAGAGAGAGAGTGAAGGGGGGGGGGAGGGAGAAATAGAAAGAAAGGAAGAAGTAGACATAGAAAGAGAGAGAGAGAATGAAAGATATAGAGGGAGTAAAGGAGAGAGAGAGAGAAGGGGGGGGGAGAAATAGAAAGAAAGGAAGAGGGAGAAATAGAAAGAGAGAGAGAGGGGGCAGGAAGAAATAGGAAGAAAGGAAGAGGGAGAAAGAGAGAGAGAGAAAGAGAGAGAGGGGGAGGGGGCAGGGAAAGTAGAAAGAAAGAGAGACAGAGAGAAAGAGACAGACACAAATAAGAACGTGTGTGTGTGAGAGAGAGAAGGGGAGAAAGAAAGAAAGAAAGAAAGAAAGAAAGAAAGAAAGAAAGAAAGAAAGAAAGAAAGAAAGAAAGAAAGAAAGAATAAAGTGGAAGAAAGAGAAAAAGGGGGGAGTTTTTTTTTTAATCTTACTTGTAAGTTTTGCCACCCAGTCCAAAATGTTTACAAACAGACTCCCTTTAAATCCTGGTGTGTTAGTAAATCGGGTTCTCTCCTCCATGTGCCCCCACATTCCCCGTGCACGTCACAGCTGGGCTGATTCTCCTTCATACAAAGCTCAGCAGTGTTATTTTAATGCTGCTTTCTACATTAATGTGGCTCCCAGTTCTGCACCTTACCCACAGCCAGGCTCGCTCAGTACTAAATGAAAGAAGCTTGGGGAAAGAGAAATGGCTTGACAAGAACTGGCCATATTTGTTACAGCAAAGAAAGCCCCGTGATTGAGCTAAGAAGCAGCATAAACATATATATTAGTATGCTAGAATACTGATTGTAACGGGAGAAAAGGCGAGGAGCTGCCATGTTACATTGTCGTGTCGTTAAAGTGATTAAGGTTAGCTAGAGCAGGCTTAGCAAAAAAAAACATACAAACAAAAAAAACCAAAAAACAATTTACTAAAAGAGACAGTTAGGCCTTGTATATGTGAGATCTCAGCATTGTATTTGTGATGGAATATATTAAAAAAAAAAATAAACAAAGTATTGTTAGAGGTTTTAATACATTCATTAATTTGAGTTTTGGAGATGAATATATAGCCCTATTGCAAAAGGGTCATTTTACTTTGATCCATTGCATTCGGGCTCTTTGAAACACCCATTGCATTTAAGGGAAGTTACAAAATAATTCACTTTACACTTAACTGCATGTTTGGAAATAGTTTACTAAAGAAGTGATTTTTACATTGGCCTGTGTTCCTATAGGAAATAGAAATCGTGATTTGCAACTGGACCTATGTAGACATGTGGAGTGCAGAGTGGCGAAAAAATGACAGCTTTAGTAAGTCAGACCCTTGATGGGAACACAAGTAAAAAGTATCCCCTTAGTAAATCTATACCATCAGCCTGGGACTAGAAATGTGCCTTGATTAGGACTGTGACACCCAGCAACCCAGCAGATGGATGTAAATCCAGCCACATTACCTCCTGAAAGTTAGCAGTGTTTATCTAAGCACAAGCCAGTGGGTAGTTAGGAAACAGAGAGCCATAATAACAGCATGCTGCTTCACATCTGGATGAAGTTATAACCATTGTGGCTTTATAATGGCACTTTTAATTCACATTCATTTAACAAGCCCTCATCAAAGTTGCAGATACCAAGAAGGCGCTTATATGCACCCTGTAGAATCGAATTTGTGTGGAGACAGCAGTCACAGATTCGTCTCTAGGGGGGTATATGGGTGATGCTACAAACCTCTGATCATAACTTTTTTTTTCGCACTTTGAATAAATTGTGGGGAATCCCTGGTGTTTAATGCGCCACTTCATTCAGTAGTCGTTGGAAGTGGTTACTAGCACAGAGGGGCCCTATGAAGTCTCCCATCTTTTGGGTAGTGGAAAAAGAGAAGGAGAGAGAAAGAGAGAGGAAGAAAGAGAGAGGGAGAGAGAGAGGAGGGGGCGGGAGGAGTGGATTAAAGGTGTAGATTAAATAATCATAAAATAACACATTATTACATTTCCTATAAAGACTGAACAGCCACCGCAAAAGAGCAAGTCCCAACCAGCACAGTCCTCCTGGCTGATTTATAGCCTTTTACTGCCCTATAAAAGCTGTTAGAACGAACCTAAAGCCTGCACCACCGCTGGCACATTTAGTCTAATAAATAAAACATAAACAGCTAACTTTATGTGTCACTTTTATTGTTATCAAGTAAAATATGGCATTGCCCTACAAGCTATGATTCTATGCTATAATTGTTATCAAGCTGAACAGGGGAGCAATCAGATATCTACACTCCCATTTTTAATGCCTAATCTAAGCTCTTGATAAAATACCTAATTGTAATAGCTGTTTGCTTGGAAATGTTTACATAAATTCCCAGGGTTTTTTTTAAGCACTATATTATCTGCTGGAAGTAGGATGTGTGACATAGATGCTTCGTGCAAACAGAACAGGAGTCCCTCTCCAGTCATTTGGTCTACTTAAGAAGAAAACTACGATGGGGCCCCCTTTCTGGATGAAAATTGCATTGGCAGACCAGGTCCTCCATCCTCAGCAGCCGTGTTATTGCACTAGGTACTGAGTGACATGATCCATCCTGCTTAGGAGGCATTAGCTGTAGCCAGGAGTGGGGATACAGGCAACAAGGCAATAGAAACTTTGCTGGTCAACTGGCTGAACGGTCACAGCATCCATCCAAATAAGAAAGACACCCACATGGTGATCTAAACCCAACTCTACCAGGGAACACAATCACAGCAGCCACATTGATAGAATGTCCTTCTCCCCAAATCTCATAGATTTTCTCATGCCTTTGCTGTATCTTGTGAGTTAACCTCTTCCTTCTTGTTGCAGAGGGACACATGCGAATAGAGAAGGCAGTTTAACACAGATAAGTGATTTTATTTATTCCAGGCATCCTATGTAGGATGGGATTGTGAACAATCTATCTATCTATCTATCTATCTATCTATCTATCTATCTATCTATCTATCTATCTATCTATCTATCTATCTATCTATCTATCTATCTATATATAACATACAGATATCTTGGGCTATCTACCTATCTGAACTACAACATATTGACTAACTATTATCACCTACTATCATCCTGTGTCTATCCTACCTGCCTATCTACCCACCTACACACACACACACACCTACACACACACCTACACACACACACGCACACACACACACACACACACACACACATATATATATATATATATATATATATATATATATATATATATATATATATATATATATATATATATAATCTATCTATCTATCTATCTATCTATCTATCTATCTATCTATCTATCTATCTATCTATCATCCATTTATCTGTTATTACGTATTAGTGTTTATCATACCTATCTACCTGTCCATAATATATATTGGACTCTCTTTCTCGCTCTTTATCCCTATATATTCTGATCTATCTATCTATCTATCTATCTATCTATCTATCTATCTATCTATCTATCTATCTATCTATCTATCTATCTATCTATCTATCTATCTATCTATCATCCCTCTATCATTTATTAGCTACCAATCTCTATCCTACCTATCTACGTACGTACCTATCTACCTACCTACCAATATGATATATATATTGGACTATCTTTTGGACTCTCTCTCTCTCTTTTCCCTCTCTCTCTATATATATCCATCCATCTACCTCATTATCTACCTGCGTCTATATACTTGTCCAGCCATCTAACCATCTATCATATATATATATATATATATATATATATATATATATATATATATATATATATATATATATATATATATATATATATATATATATATATATATACTATATATACACATATACATGTATATATAGCTCTATCTATATATTCAAGTGCATGTGTATTGGAGTCTGCTGTAGAAGCCCATACCTACGTGTCTATAATACACTGAATAGAGAGCTCTTGACTTGAGATTCCTATTTTTCTGACTCTTCTCTTTGTCATTGCAGGGCACCCTGAATGTGGATCGGTTGTGGATCTCCTGGGATGGAAGCGATGACCCTGGGCTCACAAATTGGACGATATGGTAGGTACACAGGATCAGGGGATCTGCATCATTTTAGGATCAGTAATAAAAGGCTCCAGGTTCTGTGTTTGGGTAAGATGTATTATTGTATGTGTGCATGTTTGTGTGTGTATGCCTTTCTTACAGAGGGAGGAGGTGAATATTCCCCACCCACCTCTATGTGCACATTCACTTCTATATCTCCCTTTCTGTGTATTTGCCCAGTAAATACCATCGTATCCCCCATACCAAGCGCACACAGGCTATAGGGCTCCATCAGTGTGTGTGATCAGCTCTGGAGGAAACAAAAATGAAAACACAACAACAAACATGGAAAGGGAAAATTACATTTTAAATAAGCTTTTGGTTCCTTATCCGGGGACTAGGATGCGGGTTGTGATTGGCTAGTGGAGTCACATGGTGAAAGTAACTTTACGGGGTCGCCAGCTAGTAGGAGGGCTTTATGGAGCAGAAAAACGACAAAGCGAGAAAAATTATTTTCCACTCCAGAAATTAATGATCATGAGTTCGTATTTGATGGACTCTAACTACATCGATCCGAAATTTCCTCCATGTGAGGAATATTCGCAAAATAACTATATCCCAGAACACAGTCCGGAATATTATAGCCGGTCCAGGGACCCTGGATTTCAGCATCATCACCAGGAACTGTACCCTCCAAGAACAACCTACCCTGAGCGCCAGTTCAGCTGTGCCAGCATCCAGGGGCCAGGAAACCCAGCCACACACACCAGGGTCCATGGGCAACCTCAGAGCAACCACCACCTTGTAGGCAAAGCCCAGATCTGTGACCTTCCAACCCCATCTCTACCTACCAACACTACCACCTCTGCCACTCCATCCCCTGCACCCCCAGTCTGCAACCAGCCAAATCCTGAGCATCCTACCAGCACAGCCACCAAACAGCCCATAGTCTACCCCTGGATGAAGAAAATACACGTCAGTACTGGTAGGAAACTTTTCTTCTTCCCTTAACCTCTCTTTTTTTTTCCTTTTTTTTTTCTAAAGCTCAAAGAGTCTTTGGGTTAGCACAATTGAACTGGATTTACGACTACGAATGGGTAATTACACCCACCATAAATTTTATAGCCAAGCCTGTCTGGGCTGCTCCAGCCATGTGCTTCATTCTGCTCTGTATGTGGAGTGTGTGTGTGAGAGAGAGGGAAAAAAGTCCTATAGCTTTGTAAGGGGGTGCATAAATAATTCAGCCAGTTTGGAGCTAAGGGATCCCCTTCAGAACTGGAGGAATTTTACAAGACATTTTTTTTAGCAGATCGCCTTTCTTCAAGGATTGTGCTATCCTTTTCTGTCCCTGTGTTGCCTACCCCCCTATACCTTCCCTCTCTGTATCTCTCTCCTCTTGTCTTCCTTCTGTTTCCCCCACCTTTTCCATGGCTGTCCTCCTGATTTTCTTCTTTCTTTCTCAGTGAACCCTAATTATACTGGGGGTGAGCCCAAGAGATCCAGAACTGCTTATACCAGACAGCAAGTCTTGGAACTGGAGAAAGAATTTCACTATAACAGATATCTAACCAGGCGAAGGCGCATTGAAATAGCCCACTCCTTGTGCCTTTCGGAAAGGCAGATCAAGATCTGGTTTCAGAACAGGAGGATGAAATGGAAAAAAGACCACAGATTACCTAACACAAAAGTCAGATCCTCTACCTCCTCCAATGCGCCTAGCAGCATCATTGCTTCCAATTCTGCACCCAACGAGGATCTAACGCAAAGCTCAGCTCAGGACCAGCGGGAGGATATTACAAGGTTATAAATACACTACCAATAAACAAAACAAAACAAAAAACTACACACAAAAGACTGAGTATTTATAGAATCTAATAATAATTATAATATATATATTTTTTGGTTCTTGTCGTTTTGTTTTTTTTTCCTTGTGCGTTGGAAAAAAAAGAGGTCTTTTGAATCATCAAACAGGCTTTAAATGCATGTCACAGTGCATGGGATCAGGTTTTTTTTGTCAAGTGTTGTTTTATGTTTGTTTGTTTGTTTGTTTTATGGCAGTTATGTCCTAATTTATTTTCTGAGGGGAGGTAGGATGTTCAATTTTAAATGATTTTCCTAAAAAAAAAAAAAACAGGGTTTGCAATTTTTGCCCTTTAAATATTTAAAATAATGAGTGTTAACCATGCTAGAACAAACCCCACAGAGGCGAAGAAATTTCTTTCTTTTTTTTTGTATACAAAAATAATAATAATAATAATAATAATCCTGTTATTATGTGATCAGCTTCTAAGTAGCAGCACATCAAATGCAGAATCTGTCTAATTTCAGGGCAATTCCATTCTGTGACAATATTAAAGACTAGAGTTTCTCAGTCGGTAGATAGATCCCTTTTGCTGTTGTTACCGTGTTTCATCATTTTTTTTATTTTTGGTAAAGACTACACTGTAAAAAAATGCTATGAACAGTCCTAGTGTAATGTGACCGTATATTTGTTCAATAAAACAGTGAGTGTGTTTTAGTTTAACCTGGCAGTGTATTTTTTTTTTAACCTGGTTTCACCATTTAATCACACTGTTGTAAAATTGCTTTTTTTTGGTCTTTAGGGCTTGCTGCAATAAGCAATATAGCATACACGTGTCATTTTCTAGCTTACACTATGCACCTGAACAGCCCGGTGTACTCTATAATATTGGCCAGGCTTTATTGCAAATGATAGTGTCACAATGCTGTGCTGTCCTTATTAACCAGGGGCTGTTTTGGCAATAATAATATTATAAATGTAATTATATCAGGGCTTATAATTCATTCATAACTCAGGGAATTAATAGTAAATTTCTATGAAGCATATGATTTTTATTGAAGCCTGGCTTTGCTATGCTGCCTTTGAAGAGAGGGCATTTGGGCTATTGAATTCAATGTTTATAGCCTTGTCAGAGCTGTGTAAGGCATCCCTTCAATGTAAATAGCAATGACCCCACTGTGATCCTCTTGCCTCAGTACAAGGCCCTTAAGGTTTTGGTTTTCAGCTATTTTTGCTTGCCTGTCCTATCTACTGCTGCAGAAGAATGTAAAATTTCAGGTAGGCCTGCACATTTCAGGCAACATGAGACACTGCAGGCTCCAATCCTAGGCTGTTAGTAAGCACACTTATCTCTGTGTATGAAAAAGGATACAGCCAGTTTTATCTCTTACCCCCCCCCCCCCCTTCTTGTTAATGTGTTTATTGTCAAGTAGGGAAATCTACTTGGTGGGGCTGAAAGGAGCTTTAAAATTACATATTTTAAAATGTATATATATATATATATATATATATATATATATATATATATATATATATATATATATATATATATATATATATATATATATATATATATATCTTGAGATAGTTTAAAATACATGGCTGTAAGTAAGTCCAGTAAATACTAATTTTCTCTAGAAATGACACAGGCAATAGATCAAGTGATAAACAGAGCTGTGTAGTCTGATATTCGTTTAGAAATCGAATTCGGGAAATTTTAAGGCATGCTGGACCACAGGGGCTGAATTTTATAGCTCTTTATTGATTTGGGATTTATGGATAAAATAAAATCCTGTTGTAAGTTTGCAGCAGCCCAATGTTGTGTTTGCTTCCATTGCTGTGTGAGTCTTCTTCTTTTTGCAAGTGAAGATCAGAATGTAAGTTCACCCTTTCTGGGTCCCCCCTCTGTCTCTCTGTGTCTCTCACTGTCTTTTGTAAACTGCTTCAAAATTTGATGAATTAAAATTGAATGTCGCAGGCACAGAGCGGCTTGAATAAGATGGGAACTTTTGTGCTCCTCGGCTCTGCCCAGAAAGCAGCGGGTACATTAATCAAGCCCCCACTATAGGCTGCATATATTGAATTAAGAAATAAAATAGGATCAGGGTTAGATAGAAAAAACAAGCTTATTTTTCCTTTTAATACTGATTTTAATGCAAGGGGAAAAATTATGCACCGAGGATTCAAATGTCATTTTGGATTTTTTTTATTTATTTGTATATCAGGCAATCCAGTTCCACAGTCATGGCAATGACACTTGCAGGATCCTCACTTGCAATTGTGTTATGAATGCATTAAAAAGGGGAGTGGTGGGGGGGATAGGGAGATAGGGAGAAGAATGTTAAAAAAAAAGCTGCCTTCCATCCCAAACAGTCTCCACTGAGGCTTCTTTTTCAGCTTCATGATGCCTTCATGTTGAGAGTGTGAAAAGGTATTTTATTGAAGTTCGGGGTAAACTGCAGCAAACAGAGTTCATGCAAAGGACACATTTTCTATCCCATTAACTTTATTTTAGGCTTGCAGCCTGACCTCTAAACCTCTCTGACCTATGCAGGTCTCACAACGTGTATCTTCTATGTTATTCTACATGGGCTAAACAGCCATATTACCAGATCCCTCTAGAAGTCAGAGCAAAAATGCTGGCAGGACAAAACAAAATTGAAATACCATTTTTAAAACATGGTTCTAAATCGAATTTTTCTTTGCAGAAACCTAGTCCTTCTCCGTGTGGGCTCCCATAAAAAAAAAAAATAATAATAAAAAATAACAACCCATACAGATGTGTTGACCTTAAATTTAGAGGCTGGTATGAATAAGTAGACAGCTGCAGTTATATTGCTCGTCCATAAAACTCAAAGCACATGTATGCAGTTTGGCTGATAAAAGATCGCTAAAGATGTCAAGCTGAAGTTATTAAAGATGACTCTTTTGAAATATGGACTTCAGCAGAGGGTGAAAAGTGACTGTGCTCTCAAGAGGAACTTTAAAACTGAAGTGTTTTACTTTAAACAAAGTTGCAGCTCTAAGTGCCCCCATCCCATTAGTCCACGTTGTATATATATGGGATTGCATTAAAATATGTGGATATCAAAGGAAGCTTCGATATTTCACCTTGAAATGTATATCCTTCTTATAGGACTTGAGAAGTGCAGACAGGGAGATGTTTGCAGCCTTGGGAGACCTCTGCTTTACTCTTCATGTATCTCCTGCAAAGCTGCACTTGTATCTTGCACGGTTTTATGGCTAGCTATTCTTGTCTAGCCTTGTAGATCTGATATTTACAACCTTTGGGGGCTCCAGCTGTAGACCAGGATTCCCCACGCCTGTCGTTTAATGTTAAACTTTGCAGCTTCCTAGAGGTAAAAGACAAACAGGCAGCCTGGGTTGGAGAACGTGAATTTACGATTATCACTCCAGAAGACATTTGTATTTTATTGTGATCCTGTATGTCATCACCTCAAAATACATTTTTTTTATGCACTTCCTAATAAGTTTTTATGATTCATTCTCAATGGAAGATCACCAAGACAAACATTTTTGGGGGCTTGGGGGGAA